>JANEYF010003293.1:0-74774 GCA_029963845.1 Rhamnusium bicolor | reverse complement strand
ATCTGGACTTTCAATCAACGAAGTAGAGGAGTTTGTGGGGATAACAAATACGTAATAATACCTATCATTTTCGTCTCATTGGTTCTATTTCCAATTCAGGTTTACTTATTCTATATAGTGATGTATGGTCTAGGTCCGAAGCAAAAAAAAACATTATTAACATAGTGTAATTTAGAGAATATGGAAATTTTATAATAAAATTAAAAATAAAGAATGCGGTTATGAATTAAGTGATTTAGTAAGTTCATCGTTTTATACCTCAAATAAAATAATATATCACGCTGTTTGTACGATTTCGTCACAAGCTTGTATGTTCCAGATTCAGAAGTGATTTCCATTTCTGTACGTGATAATCTCATCATTTACACATTTCGTGTGAAGCGATACGTTTGTCAGCGGCTTTTTTGTAAAGCAGAATCATTATCAGCCTGCTCTTTTTCCTTATCGGTTCTGCTCAGCGTAAGCGCTTGACGCTTTTTCAAGATAACAAAAATATTCCTGCCGCTCGGCTCTATTGTCGGCCTTTCACAGAAAATGACAAGATTAACTTCCACTTCAACTTCATAACGTTATGTTAGACTTATCATTGCGACAGGTTTTGGAAAACAATTTTTAATTGCCTTTTTTTCCATTAAATGTTTATATTATGTATTAAGGGTTGATAATTAAAAATAATAATAATAATAAACTTTATTGTTCAAAAGACCATACAGCATGGTGTAAGATATGTCAGATAGCTTGACAAAATTTCCAATGCTCTTCAACACAATTTAAAAAAAGTATAATAAATAAAATGTTACATGCAGTTAAAAGATAAACAATAATACATGGTGATAATTTATAACATAATGTATAACAAAAAAAAATAATGGGATCTATAATTATATAAAATACACAATGTAAAGGCATATATACATATACGTAGGTACAGACATACAAATATAATTACACAAATACATATTTACGTATACCTATATTTACAGAAAATTTATAATGTCGTCTTCAGCGGTGAATATACTTGTTTCTTTTGGGAGAGATTTTTTGTCCAGTGCTGTGTTTTAGATTTATATACAGCACAACCGACGCCCGTAAGACTTTTGGAACCATCCCAGTGTAGAGATGTAGGGACTCACCTATTTTAGATAAAAAAACTCCTTAAAGTTTTAGAATGTAGTTTCTATAAATTACCGGTTTCATTTTAATAGAAACAGGTAAATTTTTTCTTACTGTTGATCGAAAGTAAAACATAAAAATACCGTTTTGTGTTGAAAATAACAAAAAAAAATGGCACGGTTACCTTTTTAAAAAAAACTTAAACTACGATAGAATCGGGGAAATATCCACAAAAAATATTTAAAAATCCTAGTTAACCACAAACTCAAAATCATATGTATTTGGTTTCAAAGTAGCAAATTATTATAACAAACTTTCTTTGCCATAGAGGTGTTATAATATTGATAAAAAAAAAATATAAACTTTACTAAAATAAATTGGTATTATGAAAAAATATTGACAACTTTTTTGTAGGTGTAATTGTAAAAAAGGGCAATGAAAAATATTTATGTATTATCTATTTACAGAAGTCCAAAATAATAACGTTGATTTATTCTTCCTAAAGCTAGAACAATTTTTTACAATTAATTTCCTAACACAAATCAGCCAAGTAAGATAATTCTGTGCGCGACATAAACATTGATTTTCTTTGCAATACTCAAGATAAAATAAATTTAACTGATTTAACAAGTTCTTTCCTATCTTAGTTCTGTTTTCCTCCGAAACTACTTGAATAACTAACAATTCAACAACTACAATTGATTACATTTTCACCAAATTTTCGCTAATATTTTAACTCAAAAACATATAATTCATAATGGTTTTGTCAGATCCCTTTGCACAAAGAATTACATTTTCAATCACAGATAACAACATAAAAAAAACTTATAAAAGTAGATCCTATTCTCAAAAATCATTAATGACATTTATCAATTACCTTGAAAATAAGCAATGGAGTGACTTTTTTCTTACAAACGGGGATATAAATAAAAAAATTTCTTGTTTTATTAATATACTATCTTTTTACTACGATCAGAGTTTTAAACTTTGTTACCAAATAATAAAAGCTGGATAACACCAGGAATTAGAGTATCATCAATCAGATTAAAGGAAATATTTGTTTTGCAAAGGCAAGGTTTTATTAACACATAATAATATATAAAAAATATAAAACAATATACAAATGTACAATAAGATTGGCAAAACAGTTATACTAACGATAATTTAATTTTAAATTCTGAATATAGATCTGAAACAGTATGGAAGATTATTAACAGTACTATAAAAAACAAAAAAACTGCTGAAAATAATAATCTATTGATACATGATACTGAGATTAATGATAAAAAGGATATTGCTAATGAATATAATGACTATTTTGTAAATTTACCAAATAATTTATTAAATAAACAAGGTGGAGAAACTTTAAAAACCGAAGTTAATTAAAAAGCAATTTCCCACAGAGAAACAATTTTCTTAGTGAGGCGCTTGAGTCTGAAATTATTAGCATAATAAAACAATTAAAAAATAGCAATTCAGTGAGGGCAAATAATATCTCAACATCAGCCATAAAGGAATATGGAAGGTGTCTTACGAATCCACTATGTTATATTATAAAATTTTTATATAAATGGTGGATATTTCCCAAATGTTTTGAAAATATCTAAAGTTGTCGCACTCTAAAAAAGGCAATCTACTATTAATTAACAATTATCAACCAATTTCTCTTATGCATATTTTCAAAAATAATAGAAGAAATTTTGAGTAAACGAATAATAAGCTTTTTTAGAATTCAACAATACCCTATCACCTAATCAACATGGCTTTAGAGAAAAAAATCCACAATATCTGCTTTATTAAGTATTTTAGACAATATTTATAAAGAATTAGATAAAAATAATAAAGTTTTAATTCTTTTTATTAACTTGTCTAAAGTATTCGATTGTGTAGAACATGAAATTCTCTTAAATAAAATTAAGAAATGTGGGATAAGTAGGAAATTGTAATAACTTAGCTTAAAGATTATTTGAGCAACAGACAACAATTTGTCTAAATATTTTGGGGAAAATTCAGACATGCTAAAGTAACAATAGGTGTCCCACATGAAGCGCGTCCTGGGCACCCTGTTGTTTCTGTTATACTATAATGATCTTGATAATTACACATGGTCATTTTGCACTGCATTTGCAGATGACATAACTTTATTATCTATCCATAAAATCAAACAGAAATGACTTGTTTAGTTCATTAAAAATCTTAAAGATATTCACAAGGACCTTCAGTTAAATAAATCTCGTAATGAATCAAGAGAAAATGTATACTTTACAATTTTATTACAATTTACAGTATTAATAATAATATGTTTATTTGGCAGAAGAATATTTATTTAGCACATTATAGTAATTTGGCGCGCCAACAATTTGACAGTGATAGGAAAATTCATTTAGTTATAATAACTCTTATCTCGGATGACACTGACGTACAAGTCAGGGGCGGAATGGGAGGTAGTATTAGATTATAAATTTTATCTCTTTTTGTGGTTTATTGCTGATTCAATTGGGGGAGATTATACGTAGTGGTGGGTGCATCAATGTCGATATTGGGGTGAAAAGGGTAAAATGTGTTCATGGATGCCTCAATATATCTTAGACCAAACGAGATATTGACTTGTTTTTCTGCTCAAGGTTACCCATACAATGTCAAAAAGCATAAGGCGGCTCAAAATGTGAGCGAAATCAGAAGATTGTTAAAAATCGACAAAGGCATCAAACAAATAGTGAAATCGGTTGATTCTTAAATCATAAATACTATACCATAATCGTGTCGATATGATAATATGTAAAATCTATGGGAAATAGAGGATTGACATTTCCCCTAGAACCATAATACCACGCATTATTTTTCCAAGCGAATTCAATAAAACAAGTTCCGATCCCTATTGTAATAAATAATGGATGAGATATTCAATTTTTACTGCTTTCAACTCTAATTTTCTACACTGAATTGATTCGGCGGTTGGCTCCTTGTGAAAGATTAAATGTTTTAAATATATGAAGGAAATTAGCTTTTTAATGTTTCAAAAATATTTTCTTTTGAAACATTAAAAAACAAATTTTTTTTCATATAAAAATACTAATTTTCTATAAAAAATACTAAATATCTCGGTTCGTATTGAGAGATGGAGTAGGCGGTGTTTTCTTTAGAATACTACCGCCCAGTAGGATTTTCCTAGCAAATCGAATAAACGAAGTTCGAACCCTCTATCATCAATTTGGGTTGGAAATATTGAATTTTTTTTTTGTACTTACATCACTCATTTTCAATACAGAGTGCTAAATATCTCAGCTCCAATGGGGACATGGGAATGGGGAGCGCAGCTGATAAAATATATAATAGTTGTCCCAATTTGCACGCGGACGAAGTCACGAGTACACACTATAAATAGAGACGGATTTAGGTCAAGGATGGTAAAAATGTATTTAGGGTTTGCAATATTTGTGCATAAAGCAGTACATTACTTTACATTGACTTTAAACATTAAGCTAGAGCATAAATAATATTACATAATATGACCAATTATCTTTCAACTGTGTCGAGGGTCAAGGGACTCTTTTTTAAATGTTGAGAAACGTAAACATCTCAATAAATATTTGCATGAATTTTTACTATGGCTTATAAAATAAAACTTTTGTATTTAACGATATCTGAGCTTGTGTAGCAATAATCGATAGTGGTCGATGTTTTTAACTGTAATTTTATAAAAGTATTAGAGAATTGCTTTTTTTTATGATTCACAACTAATAATAAAATAGATTACTAAATGGC
The DNA here is from genome assembly GCA_029963845.1 of Rhamnusium bicolor. Lineage (NCBI taxonomy): Eukaryota > Metazoa > Arthropoda > Insecta > Coleoptera > Cerambycidae > Rhamnusium > Rhamnusium bicolor. The sequence goes on along the minus strand of JANEYF010003293.1, from coordinate 69,896 downwards.
GAAGACATGGGAAAATCACTGTATATCGGATTACTAGTATCGTGTAATTCAGAATCCCTCTCTGGAAATGCCATCCGAGATACGGGTTCTAATAATAACCATACACGAAGACGTTTTAAACGTTGGCGTAACCAAAATGAGAAACGATTTTTAGGTTATGAAAATATCATCATAGCTAACCAGTTATAAATATGGCTAACATAGTGCCTGCCCTGACCGAAACATAGCTACGAAATGACTATGGTTATTTGAATTGTGCTATGGTTGCGATTAAGTCATACTGATACTGGCTGATATATATCCAAACTACAGCTACCTAAATTATGGCTATTATTTGGCTATCATAACGAAAAATAATCTCTTTAGGCGTGGAAATGTTAGGTGTCTGTTGCAGCTATTAGCTTATTGTTTAACCTTTTTGTAAAGAATTACCAGCCACTTGTTTGTAATACTCTCATATTTTTGCTTTTTCACTTATAAAGCTACTCTCCTCTTCTTATGATAGGTTGGTTTACCACAGATAGATCTGCTGGTCCGTGTTTTTACAATGATGAAATAACAACACGAGAATGCCGCTATATTATTTAGCAGCTCGGGATCCTGAACTCAAATCTTGTTGGCAATAGCATTTTGATTGCAAATGTAAATGTGAGACTACGATAAAATCAGCGCGCCCCAATTATTTAATATTTATTGCTGTTAAAATAAATTAATAAAATAGTTTGTAACCATTATTTCACCAGTTTTAAATTTTGTCGCTTTTAATGGAAGAATGAATCATCCACCCCATTTAATTTACTACAAAACTGACATGAAATCTTATCACCATGATTTTTCATGATTTATGAAACATTTTAATTTTTCTGATTTGGAAAAGTTGTAAATTGACGTCACACTTTAGCAGTTTGTTGACTTGTTTTCCAATGCCAGTTATTGATTACATCCTCAACGTGTTTAATCTTCTTAGAGGATTGTAAATTCTTTTGATATTTTATTAGACATCTCACGTATAAATTTTAAATTAGTATAAGCATGAGGAGAACTTTTTATTATGTGCTATCTAGAGCATTCAATTATATTATTACAAGTCAATTAGTTCAACATTATATATAATATTCATATATCCTTCCTGTCTTTAACTGATAACGTTAGTATTAAGTTACTTTTAATAAGATTTTCTAGTAGAATAATATTCCTATTAGTGTAGATTGCAGTGATAAAGTTATAAATCGGAGTAATTAGCGAGGCAACTACCAGTTCAAACTAGTTGAATGAGAGGAAATGTTATTGAAAGATTGAGGTGCTAGATTGGTTGGAAATTAGGAACGGTGCTCTTATGATTAAAGATAACGCGGCATTAAAATAACATCAGAACGAAACCTAGGAAAAAATTGTGTCTATAGACGGAGATAATTTCATTTTTAAATGGTCGGAATTTGCTGTGGAGAATGCAGATACCTATATATTTCTAAACCAATACATATTTTATAAATTGCAGAATAGAGTCACGCGTTTGCTCTCCACACAAACACAATAACTTAATGTAGAACTTAATTATAATCACAATTAAACACTACTTATTTCTTTTTTACTCGCTCGATTCCAAATTAAGACCAAGCTACTGGACCTTTTTTATCTTATGCATCCATCCATGTATGATGTAGAACTTTCTTGAAAAATTCCCGCCACTTCTGATTCCGTCTTTATAAATCTAGAATAACTTTGTCAATTTTAATTTTCAAGAAGGTATTTTTTTCTGATAAATGGCATTATTTCATTGTGTTTCGTTTTCGATCTATGACATCATCAGCATTTTTTTAGTTGGCAACCTAAATCTTTTTTATGGATCCGCATGGTGGATAATTTTGCATACGCTGATATAGAAAACTTGGCATGTTGAAGAGGAAACTTTTCGAGATATTTGACTTTAACGTTTCAATCGTTTCCAGAAATTGGAGAAATAACCTTGGGCAAACGGGGCGAGTGCAGATCTGCCTTAAATTGGTAATCGATAAAAAAGTTATGCAACGGTAGTCGCAGTCAGTAATTTGATGGTAACTTAAGTGAAACTGGACGATCTCGTCCCGTATTCTAACGGTTTGTATATCAGGGTATACGCAGAAATTATGCAATCTTAGGCGACATTTGTGTAGGGGATAACCCATCCTTCAGAAGAGATGTAGAGCAGTTGGTCCCTTGTCTATTAAATGTTGGGCGAGTAAAACATCTCTACTCATCGACAGAGAAGTGGTTTGGCAAAATTTCCAGGTTGGGGTAGCTCGTCTCCTGATGTCGGTGATTGGCCCTGGTAGTGGAAATAGGCCGACGTTAAATAAATGATTAAAAAAAGCTTGGACAAAGATATCCATATTGCTGTATCTAGAATTTAAGCCTCTAATCAAATTCATCGAAAATTATGCATTTATAGTTAAGAAAATGACAGACCACAAATTAAAAAAAATTAAAATAAAATATTTCGATTCAAAAGCAAAATTTTTAATTAATTCTAAAATAAAATTGTCAAGAAAGTAAAGATTTACTAAATAATCTATTAATATTAAATTAATTAAGTACGTAATAATTATTATACTGAAGACGAACCTCAAATAGACTTAAAAATTTATAATAAATGTTCAAAATTTTGACCAGGACTGTAACATTGAAGTCAAATTTCTCGAAAACTTTCCTTTTTCACATGACACTTTTTCATGCAGCGTATGCAGAAAAGCATCCTTCCATAAAAACAAACGCAGGTTGCCATTTAAAAAAAATGCCGATGTCTGAGGATTTTTTTGCGAAAACCTTTCTGGAAAATTTTATTGCATTTGTTCCATACATTATCACCACACTGTATAATTCATGAATATTACAATAATTTTAGAAACAGGTTTGATTATTTTTTTTTACATTTTGAAGTTAACAGCCCTCAAGGCAATGTATTTTAAATTTGTAACACTAAAAAAGCAAGAATACGTACGTACTTTAGCCTCTAATGAAATTCATCGAAAATTATGCACATACAGTTAGAAAATGACAGACTTCACAAATTAAAAAAAAATTGAAATAAAATATTTCGATTCAAAAAGCAAAATTTTTAATTCTAAAATAAAATAAAATTGTTATGAAAGTAAAAAATTACTAAATAATCTATTAATATTAAATTAATTAGGTAATAATTATTATATTGAAGACGAACCTCAAATAGACTTAAAAACAGGTTTGATTATTTTTTTTTTACATTTTGAAGTTAACAAGGCAATGTATTTTAAATTTGTAACACTAAAAAAGCAAGAATACTTAGGTACTTTGCTACTATAAAATTCATAGTGGAGTTTGTTACTAACTAAACCTTTGAAATTCACGTTCACCTTGTCCCGACTATGCCAGGATCATTACGGAGAGGAAAGTCGGTAGAAGGACGAAGAAGGAATAATAGAAGAGGAGACAACGTTTACTTTCGCTATCGACTCTGCTGCTAGGCACAACTGCTGAGGTCAGCGAACTGTTTGTGGCAGGGTCGAACTCCTTCAACTAACTACGGCACATCAGGATTTTGCTTCCTATTGCTTTTCTTCCTACATAATCAGTATAACCGAGTTCATTTAGCAGGTGAAGCCTAACTTTGACTATTTATTTTATATTCAATTTACAATGGTGATTTTTATTCATTTCCATTGCCTACTACGAAATTACATGAGATGAAACAAATAAGACAGGGGCAACTTTTCAATGTTCGTAAAGATAAGGTGTAAATATTTTTGTTATTACAATTTTTGCCCTATTAACTGTTTTTGGATGTAACGAATTTTTTTCAAAAATTCCAATTTTGAACAGAATAATACTGTGAAATACCGCTTGCTATGTCTTCAGTCAAAGTTAGTGATAAGTAAATAGTATCCAGGTAAGAAGGAATGTAGAAGGAGGGAGTTTTCACATGTATTAAATAAAGCAAAAATCGATTCAAGTAAAAATCAGTTTGGAAAAGACTGATCTTAAAAAATCGATCTTTTATATAAACAAATCACCAAATTTACAGATTACTAAAACACTGAGAATGGGTATAATAACACGAATACAATGGTCAATACTGTGGTTACCACAAGTTAGAACCACTGACGTGAAAAAGTCTATTCAACAAAAATAAGAACATAATAAAAAATCTTACATAGTCAAAAAATGTAAATGGTATTTTAGGTAAATAAAACTAACTAATAATAATATTAATAATAATAATAATAATAATCCGGTCCTGCTCTACTCCTTCGGAGTAGTAAAGTGGACAGTCGAGGAGCTGCGCCAATTAGACAGAGATACCCGCAAGATGATGAATATTCACAGAAGTATTCATCCTAGATCGTCCGTTCCTCGTGTGTACCTCCCACGTCAACGGGGGGGGGGGGAGACTCTTGAGCCTGGAGTGTACGCATGGCAGAGTAGTACTGAGTATGGCATGATTGGCATGTAACATACTCAGGAGCTCAGATCCCCTCTTGCGGTTCGTAAAATATCACGAAACTGTAGGAGTGGGAGTAGGATTGTTCAAAGCAACAAAAGAGCCGCAGATGAACTCGGTTCCGCATTTGACATCAGGCGAGGGGAGGCCGGCGAGTTGCTGATGTTGAGTCAGTCCCTGAACTTCAGCCAAATCATCTGAAAGCCCGAATTAGAGCTGCCCAACAGAAAAATCTGTTTCGGCAGCACGTCGATAAACCCCAGCATGCTGTCTTCTATAAGAACATAGAAACACTGGGTTTATCGACCAGGCTGACCTTCACCTTTCTAAGGTCAGCAGGGCTTAAGTCGGAGACCGAGGGATTCAATATGGCTTGCCAAGATGGTGTTATCAACACCTTGGTCTACCGGAGCCGCGTGTGGCATGTAGAGGTTCCTGATATCAACTGCAGGACCTGCCATCAGGCGCCGGAATCGCTCATGCACTTACGTTCTGCATGCCCCATATATGAGATTTCGGCCTACATTCACCGACATAACGCGGCTTTACGAGTGTTATACTACCATCTGAAGCACTCGTACGGGGTAGACCAGACACCTGTGCTGCCTTACATCGGGAGATATTGAGTCCGTTGTCGAGAACAAGAAATGCCGGATTTTACTGGAACTACTCGTTTCCGACTGTCAGGCTAATCCAAGCCAACAAGCCTGACATAGTCCTCCTCGACCATCAACTCAAGGTGATATATGTAATCGAGTTCTCGGCACCTGCGGAAAAAACATCACCTTGAAGGAGGAGGAGAAAAGGACCAGATATCGCGATCTCCGGTACGAGCTCCAAGTGCTGTACCCAGGCTACTCGGTGAAAATTGTCGTCCTTATAATCAGTGTACTCGGAGGGATAAAGCCTACGCTGCTCTCGGAACTGAAGATCATACCGGCCTGCCAAAAATCAGCCGAGTGGCTGGCAAGGCCAAATGCAGAAGGCGGTCATTCTGTGTTCTCTCCGTCTGCTTAGGGCACATGATTCTGGTATCTATAGTCATTAACCCTGCGGGATGTAGGGAGTGGCTGTAGTTTATATGCCGGCGCGACTCTCGTGAGGCGTCGGAGGCCACAGGAGGACTGACCGGTATCAGGAAAACCGAAAAAAAAAAAAATAATAATAATTAATATGATCTGTTTCGGAGCATTCTTCTGTTTCGGCAGCACGTTGATGAACCCCAGCATGGTGTCTTCTATAAGAACATAGAAACACTTGATTTATCGACCAGGCTGACCTTCGCCTTTCTAAGGTCAGCAGGGCTTAAGTCGGAGACTGAGGTATTCATTATGGCTTGCCAAGATGGTGGTATCAACACCTTGGTCTACTGTAGCCGCGTGTGACGTGTAGAGGTTCGCGATATCAACTGCAGGACCTGCCATCAGGCGCCGGAATCGCTCATGTACATACTATCTGCATGCTCCATATAAACGATTTCGGCCTATATCCACCGACATAACGCGGCGTTACGATTGCTATACTACCATCTAAGGCACTCGTACGTGGTAGACCACCAGTGCTGCCTTACGTCCCCGGAGATATTGAGTCCGTTGTCGAGAACAAGAAATGCCGGATTTACTGGAACTACTCGTTCCCGACGGTTAGGCAAATCCAAGCCAACAAGCCTGACATAGTCCTCCTCGACCATCAATTCAAGGTGATGTATGTCATCGAGTTCGGCACCTGCGGAGAAAAACATCATCTTGAAGGAGGAGGAGAAACGGACCACATACCGTGATCTCCGGTACGAGCTCCAAGTGCTATACCAGACTACTCAGTCAAAATGGTCGTCCTAATAATCGATGTACTCGGAGGGATAGAGCCTACGCTGCTCTCAGAACTGAAGACCATACTGGCCTGCCAAAAATCAGCTGAGTGGCTAGCAGGCCAAATGCAGAAGGCGGTCATTCTTGGTTCTCTCCGTCTGCTTAGGGCACACGATTCCGGAACCTACAGTCACTAACCCTGCGGGATGTGGGGGAGTGGCTGTGGTTAATGTGCTGGCGCGACTTCCGTGAGGCGTCGGAGGCCACGGGAGGACTGTCCAGCGTCGGGCAACCGAAAAAAAAACCCAGCATGGTGAACATAGAAACACTGGGTTTATCGACCACAAGATGTCTTTTCAAAATTGATTGTCGTTTCAAAAAAGCTTTTACTTTTGGATAATTGGATACATCTACATTATTCTTTACATTCAAAACTGCTTTAGGCATAGAAAACTTGGATCAAAGACTTGAACATTTTAAAGTTTTTGCTTTTTCAGATAGATGTCAAAAGAACAGACTCAGATATATTATTCACAGTTTTCTGCTTACACCAGTGCATAAATAAGTCGTATTCTTTTTCGTATAATTTTCTAGATTTCGCTGGTAATAAATCTAAAGTTACAGTAATTGCTTGCTCCCTAATTTCCGGAGGAGTACCAGGATTATAAAATCTTCCTCACTATCACTCATTTTGTTCCAAATAATAATTGTCAAGTAGAATGTGTCAAATGCGCCGTTTAAATCGTTTAATATTTAGTTGTTTTATTATTGATTTCTATGGAAACAGCAATAGTCATTACGACAAAAAGTAACTTTGTCAATTTGCCGTATTTTTACAAAATTATGCTGTTTTCTAATTTCGAATGTCGATACAAAAAATTTCGTATATAACTCGAAACTAAAATGTGTTTTTTTACTCGTGTGGTTTATAGCACTCGCCTTAGGCTCGTACTATAAACGCCCCACTTGTAAAAAAACACCATTTTGGCCACTTGTCATAAAAATACTATTACTTGTTACAAATAATTCAAGTCAATATGAACAAAATTCCACGGTAACTTTTCTAGGAATCAAAAATTAGGACCAAAAATATTGTTGCAAATAAAAATCAAAACTCGTTTATCAAAGTGTTTTAAAATTATAATTAATGACTAACAACTTCGCGCTTATAAATGATATATCATTATAATCCGGGTTCAAACTCCAATTAAATTTTAATACAGTAAGTATTTAGAGAGAAAAAAAACGTTGTAAAATACCGAAATATAATGATGCACTCAACGATATATAAAAATATGAGAAAATCAAGACTGGTAGCTGAAGAAATATTATGTTAATTTCTTATTTTAGTATGTCAATAAATAACTCTACAAAGCGTGCGGCCTTGTAAAACCGCATAAAAAAAGCTAAAAAGTGGTATTCGGTTACGCAATTTTTCAGTTCAAAAGGTAACTGACATCATTTTTACTAGATGCATTAAACCGACGTTTCTAAAGGAATTCGCATAATCATATAAAAATGTAACGCGTTAAAGCATTTATTATGTCACTGGCCATTAAATTTTATATTTTTAAAACGACGCAGACACGCCCCCAGCGCCGTGATATGTTTAATACCGGGCTGGTATATATCAATCTAGACGTTTGCCTCTTTATATTTCCAGTGTATTTTTATACGAGATTCAATTTATTCTTGTTTAAAATTTCAAATACATATTTTTTAAAGCTTGCACAACGTGTTCATGATTCTATTTGTATATGATTATGCTTCCTCAACTATAAATATAATGGAAGGAGAAAGTTACATAATTGAAGAAAAATAAAATTTCCTGACGAAGTAAACTTCGATAATGGTGGAGTTGGTTCTGTCTACTTAAAACCTTTGGAAACAACACAGAAAAGGATCATTAAAATAATATTTAATAAAAGTATGTTATATCCAACAAAACAGCTTTTTAATGAAACGAAGTTATTTGACGTTCGAGATATATACTGCTACACTATTCTAAATTTGCAACACCAGATGAAAAACGAAAACTGCTATATATCACACACTCACGAAACAAGATCTAAGAAGCAAAATCTTCTGAAAGTTGAAAAAATGAGAAAGACTAAAGGACAAAGTTATTATGGATACATAGCTCCAAAAATGTATAATATGCTGCCACTAGTCGTAAGAAATATGCCAAATATAGTGAAATTTAAAAAAGAAATAACAAAATGGATTATATTGCAAGATAGGTGTTTGTTCAGCAGGTGTTTTAACTAAAAAATATTATTAATAAAATAAAAAAATCCTATGGTTGCGTGTGTCGTGATTAATAAATGCAATAATACAATTTTCTACTCATAAATTAGAAATTATGAAAATATTTTAAGTTAAGTATAAATTTTCACCTGTGTGTATATGTGTGTAAATGCATGTACGCATATGGGTTTGTGTGCAAGGGTATGTATATGTGTGTATGCATGAATAAGTGTATCATATATGTACATATGTATGTATATATGTGCATATATGTATGTAGGTATGTATGTATGAAATATGTATGTGTGTGTGTATGTATATGTGTGTGTGTACATATCTGCTTTCATAATGTAGGTCACTCTTGTTCTTTTAAAACATCGTATAAATAAATGCAAAAATCGCACTCAAATCTCTCTACGAGTTTTACGCGACTAGGCTTTTATTTGTATCTATTGTTAATAATGTACATTATAAGCCACATACTTTATTGTAACTGTAATCTAATGTAATTGTAATTGAATTATTCTGATGAACAATAAAGTCTATTATTATAATTCGGTTACTTCTTTAATTATTTTTTAACATAAATTAAACTGCAGCCGAACAGTCACTAACCCTGCGGGATGTGGGGAGTGGCTGTTGTTAATCCGCTGGCGCGACTCCCGTGATGCGTCAGAGGCCACGGGAGGACTGTCCGGCATCGGATATTCCGAAAAAAATAATGATAATAATAATAATGAACTCGGTCGCGTATTTGACACCAGCCAAGGTGGCCGGCGAGGTGCTGATGTAGAGCTAATCACTGAACTTTAGCCAAATCCCCTGAAAGCTCGAATTAGAGCTTCCGAACAGGAAAATCTGTTTCAGCAGCACGTCGATAAATCCAAGCATGGTGTCTTCTATAAGAACATAGAAACATTGGGTTTATCGACCAGGCTGATATTTGTCTTTCTAAGGTTAGCAGTGCTTAACTCGGAGACTGAGGGATTCATTACGGCCTGCCAAGATGGTGTTATCAACACTCTGGTCTACCGCAGTAGCGTCTGGCGTGTAGAGGTTTATGACATCAATTGCAGGACCTGTCGTCAGGCGCCAGAATCGCTGATGCACTTACTATCTGCATGCCCCGTATACGCGATTTCGGCCTACATCCACCAACATAACGCGGCGCGGCGTTACGGGTGCTACACTACCATCTAAGGTACTCATACGGGGTAGACAAATTCCTCAAAAATAATGAAAATTAATCGGGTAGGCCCGCAAAATTTTTTTACGAATGTAATTAAACCCGCGTATAACTCACTCTCTGTACTTATTCATTTTCTTGGGTCCGGAATCCCACGCAGGTTGCTATAGTTGCCCGCGTGTGCGATCATTGGATGTAGCTCTCAAACCGTAAGAGTCTTCCAAGTGAAGCCACAAAGGTGCGACTGGCTTCCTGTCAGTGGTTTTCCTTTAGTGTCTTTTTTTGAGTTTTGTCCATCATTTTAACTCAGCTACACCGTGCTGATGAAGACCAATCAGTCTGAAACACGTGTCCACGGTTTGCATCTTTCTGCCATTTGCAATTTTTGCATTTTTCTAACTTGCAATTTTTTCTTTTTGCGGGCATACCCGATTAATTTTCATTATTTTTTTTACGAATGTAATTAAACCCGCGTATAACTCACTCTCTGAATCCAGAGTGCTGTGGTGCCCAAAATATATTTTAGTTTGTGTGCTACGTTACTATGATTTTTCAAATGTTATTAGGTTACCAGATTTTAAACAAAAATGTGTCATTTTAGTTTCCAAAGCCCACTAATCTATTAGCCGCATGTTTCTAAAAGCTTGGTTGCATTGTATTTTGGCTGAAATCTCAAATATTTCTGAGCGGATTTTCAAAATTTTGGTATCATTAGATTCGTATGAAAATGGGGTATTTAAAAATGTTGGTGAACGATTAACTTCCCATTTTAAAAAACCGAGTTAGTGGGTAAAAATCACATTTAAAAATTTTAAACGCCTCTAGACAATTAAGTAATGCAATCATATTGCTCTTTTTTATTTTTATAGTAACGTAGCACACAAACTAAAATATATTTTGGGCACCACAGCACTCTGGATTCAGAAATAGATTTTTTTAATAAAATTTTTAATGTTTATCAAAAAGTGACCAAAATGGATGTATTGTATTCAAAATTTCCTCTAGATTCCAAAAATGTAAAAATATATAGGGTGTTTCATTTAAAAATCGAAAGTTGTGGGCATTTCCCGGCCAAACCGGATGTACACCAAACTTGATTTTTTATTGAAAAGATGGCATTTTAGTCGTATAATAAGCCCTCGAAATTTCAATTTTCTATTCCAAATATTTTAGGAGATATCGGGGCGAGCGCAATTCGTGACTCACCCGGTATATATATATATATATATATATATATATATATATATATATATATATATATATATATATATATATATATATATATATATATATATATATATACATGTATATATATATACATATATATATACATGTATATATATATATGTATATATATATATACATATATATATATATATATATATATACATATATATATATATATATATATATATATATATATATATATATATATATATATATATATATATATATAACGTTGAGAATGCAGTTATAATTTATATGCACTTATATTGACTCTCGACAATGACATTTTAGTGCTGTATAATAAAATTTAAATTATATGCTTTTGCCTCATGATGGTTTTAAACGGGATAATTTTATCTCCATAACAAGCTCGAGGTCATAATATATAACTTATGATTTTGGTGTTTGGTTTATTCCTTACTGATATCAACTAAAAGTTTAACAAAAATTATAAGGGATTTTTAATGGGATTGATAGTATATTACAATCCGAACAAAAAACATTAATTCATGGAAAAATACTGTATGCTACAAACGATATACATATTGCAATAGTACACACTAGCAATCACTCATAGCAAGAGTTGAAAGGGAAAAATGTAAATGAAATAGAAAAATGTTTGTACGATGAATACCTAAATAAAGTTTAAAAATATGGAACTTTTATAAAGGTTTAATGATCAAATACCACATATAATTGGAAAAAATTTTGTTGGGTAAGGGTCCTTATTTTGAGAAAAACTACTTCATCAACTGTTTGACTTTTCGGTAAATTTTATTACCACGGAAAAAAATAATATTGCTTTTTAGAGTGAAAATACAATAAAAAAGTCAAAACACTAGAAGTTTTAAGAAAATAATTGTAAAGGTGCTCCGAAATTCAACCGAATGAAAATTTAAATATAACCAAAAGTATGGCGCATATCAAATTAAAGCAAATCTACTAAGGAATCTGAAAGTAATAATGTAAAGCATTGAGTAGTGGCGAAAGGTATGTGAAAATTCTCATATGGTCCAAATGCCACTATCCGACCGACATCATAGATGTTTCTGTGGCGGATAGCGACTTGCGAAGCAAGTACCTAGAGCGGCGACCTCTAATCCAGATGGACTAAACTACTGTTATTAAATATGATTTGAACGAAACAACTACTCAGCGGAAAATACCCCGACCTGCATTGGATTATACCTTCAAATCATGATAGATCAAATCATATTTAATAACAGTAGTTTAGTCCACCTGGGAAAGAGGTCGCCGCTCTCGATGCATGTTTCATAAGTCGCTATCCGTCACAGAGATATCTATGATGTCGGTCGGATAGTAGCATTTGAACGATATGAGAAGTTTCACATACCTCTCACCACTACTCAATTTACCTTAGTCAGTATATAGCTAGCAGGTTAGCAACTAACATTTGTCTGTTCCATAACTTGTAGCATACTGAGGAAAACTAATAAGTTCGAAACCGGTCTATGTCTGGTTAGGAATTGACAAATGATATTGGCTACCGATCTATCATGATTTGAAGGTATAATCCAATGCATGTGAAACATATTATTATTTAAACTGGCATAAGTTCAAAAGTTGAAAATTAAAAATTAATAATTTTAAAAATGTCAATCTAAATAAAAATTTATAATTGTTTATGTCAAAAGTTAGTATTTTCCATGAAATTCATTTTAGTTCACATTTTTATCGTCAACCAGTACGCATGTAAAATTAATGAAAAATTACATAACCTAAAAAATTGAATAATTTAAATTAAAATTTTAAAAGTGATCCAAGGATCAAAGTGACCAAAAAGGGAAACAAATAAAAAAATTAATTAAGGATATAAAATTGTTAAAATATTAAATTTAATGGGAAAGTGCACATAAATAAAAAAAGGTAAGGTATGAAACTTATCTCATACTAAGTGTATCCAATTCCAGTAACTCAATGCCAAGAAAAATCACATAATTGAGGAAAGTTATAAGATGTTCAAACAACTTCTCTTCAATGTCTAGCAATCCAGAATTATAATCAAGGCCAGAAATTGCAGCATTGAGTCGATATAATAGGAGCCTACATTACCCCGAAATAAATATTTACGTTGCAACCTACAAGGGAAAGCTTAACGAGTAGAAACTAATACCAATCGATATAACCGTTGACTAGGTCGTATACAAATTTTCAATTATTTGCATATATAATAAATTAATAAAATCTTGAGCACGCACATTATTTACCTAGTTAAGGATAGTTTTAAGGTTTTGTTGTACGCAATTTTTTTTATAGGGTAAATTTTGTAATATATTGCTTATTGTTAAATTGTACAGAGTCTCTCAATTAATTTCAAACAGTACAGCAATTTTTAATAAATAAATTGTGCACAAATAAAATTTTAAAAGTTGTAAATCACCAAAAACAAACCAAAAATAAGTAGATTCAGTTTTTGAACCGGTCGGCCACCCTGCGAGAAAAATCAAAATAAGTACAACATTTTTATATTATATGTGATATGACATTCAAAAGTTAAACATAAAATTTTCAAAAATAACAAAAAAAAATTATATATAAAAATCTATAATTCTTTTTAAACAAACTAACTATTAGTTCCACAATGAATTTTATGTCGACATGCATATCTGTCCAAATTTATATGCTAGGGAAGTTCACAATTACCTAATATTCCGCTATTAGAAGGTGATTAATTTATTGTAGAGATGCGCATTTAAATTGTTAAAGATATGCTACTTACAAAAAAAATTAATAAGCATAACACAGACTAGGAAAATTGTACTAAGTTACAACAAAATCAATTCACAAATTACAATATTATCAAGACATGACTGCCGAAAATCTCAGAGAAGGGCACTTCCAGTGTTCTATCAAGATTCTTCCTATTTCGTGGTATAAAAAACAAATGGAGAAAAGCAACTGAAAATATCAATACTATCTATCATTGAAAGGACGAGGATTGTAAATGTGCTGACACTTAATGGCCCTTTTACTGTGTTTTTATTAGATCTTTGTCATTGATATGGTGTGAAAATTATTATTTTTCTGCTTTTACTGTCAGGCCTATATTGGTTTTAAATCAAGTTAGGCAATCACCCTAGTAAAATTAAAAGTGAAAGGACCAAATAAAGGAAATAATTTATAAAAGGTTAAAAATATTACTCGTGAATACTGTAGGAATAAATAGAATTCGTACTAGGGAGAGTATCTGTATCCATAAAATCCCAAAAGACACCAACTAGCAGTGACCCACTGGTTTTTCGCGTTTATCTCGATGCATCAGATGAAATAAACAAAATAAGGGAACAAAGGAATAAGGTTTTGAACAAAAAAGTTCATATACATCCCTATCATAAATGCGAGACTGAAATGGCGTGAAGTCTAGCGTAAACACTTGAACACTGTTTTATGAAAAGATCTTTATATAGATCCTAATTAAAAATTTATTGCTCTATAATTTCATATATGTGCATTTTCTATCAAACTATGATATTTACGCGAAAGAACACTTCAATCACTAATCAGCAGGTGTCGGAAATATTTTCCATTTTTCAGAGCCGTTAGTTAAAAAACTATATAAATATTAATAAAAATTCATCTGGTTTATTTATTTATATGTATGTAATATATGCAACCAGTATAACTAGTATCGAGGCAGAAAGTTGCATGAAATCGGGATAATACGTACATAAAATTATACGTACTGGCACTTATTCCCAGTTAACTTCGCAACACGAAAGAGTGCGGTTATTTTCGTGGAGTGGTGTTTGGTTTGGTTCTGCATAAAACGCTCTTAGCAATGACGCATCCACTACCGTTTGTGCATAAACCATAAAAAATGATTGAAAACTACGATGCCTTACAACAGATGATTCACATGTTCTGCGCACTCCATGCAATCGACGTTACGTATTTCATACACGCTGGGATTGTAAAAGGCATTTAAATTCGGCTATCCATTGAAATCCGGTATAGTTACAAAAGAGGAATTTGTTTATGATTACTGTGAAATGTTCTGTGCATGTAGTCTGTCTTGGAACATAGTCGACAATGCTGAGCTTAGAGGTTTCTGTGCAAAATACATACCAGATTCTATCTTACCTAGGAGGCATACATTGCGTAAAACATATCTGTCAAGTGTGTATAAAAATGTTTGTGTCGTCAGTGTAGCTAACAATTTTACCTTTCCTTTGAATGAGAATAGATCATTAACATATATTATAAATAACAATGGACCGAGTACCGTGCCTTATGGTACGCCATATTTGATGGCGTTATAATAGTTCTATAGTTTGGTGAATTTTTTCCTATGTCTTTATGTGTAGAGATAATACACTGTATGCGGTATGTATTTCATTATTCATTTTATACTTTTGCTTTTATTTGTCTACGTTTGTCCTTGTCAACCATGAGGCAGTAATAGCTACCGGTCCTGGACTCTGATCCAGTTTCCTTTCTCTGCTAATCAGTAAGAAAATGGAATGGCCACCTTTTAAACCCTTGTTTGACTTTGGCCATAATATTGTAGATACATATATTCCGTGCATTCAAAATTTCATATGGAAAGCCAATAGCTTAAAATATTTGTCAATAATAAATTTAAATTTGAGGTTAAATAAAAGTCTCCCTGTTTACTGAAAATAATCAGCTTACAGCGGTGATTAGTAAATACCTGTCCTGGTCATAAATATACCTATTAAAAAATATACTAGTCAAAGTTTGATGAAACGTGAATATGAGATAAACAGAAATAGGATCAACGACCTTATCGCGACGTGTTGAAAATATATATGAATATTTATTAAATATTCTGTGATAATTTTAATTCACTTCTGAATATTTATCATTTGTTTTGGCTGACTCTATGTCGAGTTTTTTAAATCTCTGGCAATTTTTAAAATTACAGTCTAGCTTAGCTGTCACGAACGTGATGATTAGTTTATTTTCTTATATTAATTTATTCATAGATCGTATAATTGGAATGTACTGTACATATTTAACATATTGTACTAATATTACGAGGTTTCTCATCATAATTGTTCATCATTACTACAGTTCGGATATCGGCCAGTCATGACGTCAAGAACAGAGTCGGTGCAAGGGAATATTTGTTATTAATTTAAATATCAATTAAAATCAAAATTTTTTTGTAAACTATTAATGCAAACTGATAACTTTTAGTGGCTTACCTTGAAGTGTAGAAGTTCTAGAAATGACTAGTGGTGGTAGTAAATTGAAAGTATATTGGCATTAGCAGTTGTTGCTGCGGTATTATTCTTTACAAGCGAAGCATATTATTAAAAGTTGCTCCATATGTTCTGCTGTTAAATCCGCCGCCTGTCCGTAAAAATCAACTTATGTATTGAAAACGAAAGTTCTATCTCGACAGATGTACTGTGACAAAACTAGGATTGTTCTTCACATAGATTATGGTAAATTCTTCTGTTTTGGTCGACGGTCAAACTGTTCTATGGCGAGAAGGATTCGTGATAGACTAAGAGCTGGCGACCGCGGAGGTACTACGACATTACCTCCGGCTGAAATTTTGTGAAGTGGTTGGGGGGACCATGAGGGAAGTGCCATCTGCAAGGATTTTGCTCAAAACCCCTGCAAAGGACACGTCAGACGACTCAAAAATGAAAAAAATCCTTGCTCAAAAAATGATCGTACCTCCGGCTGAAAATTTGCACATTACCTGTTTAAAAGTCACATATAACGTATGTAAATCGGCAGACGTCTCGGTCGCTGCCAAAGGAGTGTCAGACGCCCCCAAAGTTGTCATTTTTTTTTCAAATTTTTTTCTTACCTCCGTCTGACGTTTTAACATATTGCAACAGAGACCATTTTAAGCACATTTTAAAATCGTCAGACGAAAATACCGCTGCGAGGTCTACCAACAATGTTCACAAAGTTTCGACCCACATGGAACGTATATTTTTTTTTCGAAAAATTATTTTCATTACCTCCGTCTGACGTTTTTACATATTATCGTAGAGACAATTTTTAGCATATATATAAATCGTCAGACGAAAATACAACTGTGGAATTCAAACAAATTGAAAAAGTGAGTAGTCTCCAAACTTTAACTATTTTTTTGTGGAGGAACACGAATTATTTTGTAATAACCGTAATTTGTTGTAAAATAAAACGTGAAAATTGTTATAAATTGGCCCATTCGGAAAAGAAAAGATCTCTCCCCCATTTTTCGAAAAACTCAACTGTTTCGCCATGAAAAATTAATTGAAGTTTGGAGAATACCCACTTTTTTCAATTTGTTTGAATTTTTTTCTGGCTAAACGGTTGATTTTATTAAATAATGTCAAGAACGTTTTTCGTTTCAAAATGATTCAAAAAACTTAAAACATACCATCTCGTCTGAAAAATTTTCTTTTTGACCTATTTGTCACAAAAATTCTACGTAATTTTGTGATTTTTCATCAAAAAAACAATTGCGGACGATGCTCCACATCACCTAGAGCGCTCATCTTTGATCAAAATCTCTAGTTCATCGTCAGTAAACTTTTTACGGGATGCCAAGTCAGAAAATAGCAAATTACTTTATTTTGAAATACCCCAATATGTAGTAATGTAGGCTGGATTTTCGCGGCATTGCAGAGGAATTCCACAGTTGTATTTTCATCTGACGATTTATATATATGCTTAAAATTGTCTCTACGATAATATATAAAAACGTCAGACCAGGGTAATGAAAACAATTTTTCCAAAAAAAAATATACGTTCCATGTGGGTCGGAACTTTGTGAACATTGTAGGGGGACTTCGCAGCGGTATTTTCGTCTGACGATTTTAAAATGTGCTTAAAATGGTCTCTGTTACAATATGTTAAAACGTCATACGGAGGTAAGAAAAAAAAATGACAACTTTGAGGGCGTCTGACACCCCTTTGGCAGCGACCGAGACGTCTGACGATTTACATACGTTATCTGTGACTTTTAAACAGATATTGTGCAAAATTTCTGCCGGAGGTATGATCATTTTTTGAGTAAGGATTTTTTTCATTTTTGAGTCATCTGACGTGTCCTTTGCAGGGGTTTTGAGCAAAATCCTTGCAGGTGGCACTTCCTTATGGTCCCCCCAACCACTTCACAAAATTCCAGCCGGAGGTAATGTCGTAGTACCTCCGCGGCCGCCAGCTCTCCGTCTATGAGAATGTTGAGTGTATAAATTCTTAATCTTTTTGGTTACTAGGGTCGACAATAGCTTCTTGAGCATTTGCAATTTCAGCTGCTCCTTTAGTATCCAATTGTAGTACGACTATTTTTATATCGTCAAAGTTTCTGAGTAATATGATGCTGTATTCAGTCAAGTGCTCCATCTTGTCAGTATAGGCTGTAGAAGTAGTGGCGTATTGAGCAGAAGTTTGTAAAAATATCACATACATATGTACGCAGCACAGCACTGGACATATTAGAGCCCAAATGATTCCGAATGGTATTACCAGCAATTGTGGAGAAAAAGTGTGCAAATGAATTATCTACTTCACTGTTGCCGGAAACAATATTGTTCTTAACATGTAAAATTATATCTTTAGTTTTCTTTACGTTTCTGCCAAGTTTTTTATTTACAATACTCCACGTTTTTTTTGTTTTGTTATTGTAGTTTTTTAATACAGGCAATACTGCTCAGCATCTATGTATATTTTTTTCGTATTTTATCCGCAGTCAAATAAAGATGTAAAACCTTCAATACAAATTTTATTTATTCAATCCATCATACGTTCATTCACTGACTGGCTGACTGTTTGTGAACCCCCTATGCAAGCTTATACCTATGTTAGGTAAAACTAGCAAGTCATCGACAAGAGAACCCATGCACTTGAAACCCATTAGAATGCCATGCTGAACAAGTAATGGATCCCAGTGGTAGGGAATTGGAAAAACAAAAGCCTTTCACGTGGTAAATTAAACGTAGCGATTGTTTTAACTCTCCCGTGCAGCTTGCATACTTTTAATTGACCGCTTACGGCCAAACCTTGCCTGAGAGTGTGGAGCCTGCAGTGTTCGGTGGGGACGCACGTCGATATTAATGAGAGCCAAAGTAGGTCACAGCAACTGGGGAGCCATGCACTTGAATACTGTGTGATATATATGACAGTTTTTAGTACGGTATATTTGAATTAAAGTGGATCAAATAAATATTACTCCCATGGCTTGTTCCTTTTATGTATGTATGCATCGTAGTACCCAACGCAGCATTTCAAAGCAATTGTATTTCAAGAATCTTTTACAAACCATAGGCGGCTGATTTTTAGAAGTATTTTAATCCTTGATTAGTAGATTGTAATTAGTTTCAAATAATTTCTGGTTTTAACGTTTTTTGAAAAGGGAGTATTTCAGCTACCTTCAGAGGGTTATGTATATTGCAATTTAGGCAACGGATGGTTATATATAAAACATTATCTAACTATCTTTTAGAGTTCTAATTTTTATATTTTGTAACTGGATTTATTAAATACCCATAATAATGTATATTGTTCTCTGTGATTTCTGTTAGGTTTAGGATGGCCTTGCCAAAAAAATGGCCTATTGCATACAAAAACACAAAGAGAAAACAGTATGCTGCACTCGTCACCATTTGTTTAGCTGTTCCTGGTATATTCCGTTTCTTATCCCACTTCTTAAACTACGCCGTGCTGATGAGGAACCATAATTTCGAAAAGGTTGAATTCATCACTGTGAGAAATATTTATGTATATTAAGTATAAAAATCAACTAGTTCATTAACTTTATTTATGAACATTTTTAACATCACATTTTCAAAATTTACTTCACAAAAATTATTGTTAGTAATTTTTTATTCATTTGCATTAAAGGGTCACGTCTCAGGGTTATATCATAGACATCATGTTGTCTGTCCAACATTATATCTCTGCGATCAATAGAAATATTCAATGTAAGCAGAAACACGTGTCGGTAGATATTTTAAAGTTTTTTTAAAGTGAGTGTCAACTGGTGTGTACCTTGTGTTTTATTTATATTTGGTTTTACTAGACAGAATAGTTGAAATTAAAAATAACATTATTGAGTCAGTTGTACTGAACATAATGTGCATATTATCTTTTTTTGTAATCCAAGTTTCAGCGTTTTGGCAAATAGCCGGGAAAATAATTGTTTAAAAAGATATATGCTATAATTGTCTGTGATAAGATTTGTAAAAGTTAGTAAATAATAATTAGCAAAAAATTTTCAGTTAATATTATTTTTGATTCCACTCTATATTTTAACTTTTACCAAGAAGAGGAACTTAATTTGTTTTTAAATTATTTCATTCGACCCTAAGGGGTATTTCCACTATATAATTTCAATTATTCTGTTCTCTGAAGCCATTAATGTTTATTACATTAAGGTTTACAAGTTTCCTTACTTTGGATTCTTTAATGTGCTGGCTACCCTGATGACGCAATGCAAGCAGAAACACGTGTCGGTAGATATTTTAAAGTTTTTTTAAAGTGAGTGTCAACTGGTGAGTACCTTGTGTTTTATTTATTTTTGGTTTTACTAGACAGAATAGTTGAAATTAAAAATAACATTATTGAGTCAGTTGTACTGAACATAATGTGCATATTATCTTTTTTGTAATCCAAGTTTCAGCGTTTTGGCAAATAGCCGGGAAAATAATTGTTTAAAAAGATATATGTTATACTTATCTGTGATAAGATTTGTAAAAGTTAATAAATAATAATTAGCAAAAAATTTTCAGTTAATATTATTTTTCATTCCACTCTAGAAATATTCAATTTCTAATGCCATAAGTTAAATGTCATTTATTCGAATATTATTGGCAGTGTTCAATTGTTGTCGGGGTTACACACCGAGTTGATCTGTTGTCACGTGGGCTCGTCTATTCTGTATAGACTTGTTCCATTATAAAGATCGTTACCTTGTGTGTGAAACGAGTAACTATGGAATAATTTGGACCATAGTTGGGTTGTTTTCAAAGTCATTGCAGACTGTTACTAGTTAGACCGTTTATTTCAGCTAAGTAGGTTAGTACATTAATTACATTGATGGAACGTGCTTCAGCTATTAGCACTAGGGCCGACAAACCTTATGGATTCCGCAAATAACCGAATCTTACAGGCCTTGGTATTTTATGATTCGCCTTGCATATCTTACGGGCCTTGGTGTTTATGATTCACCTTGCATAAATATTACTTTATATAATTCTCTTATCTTTCTAACTTTTCTAATTAAGGGTCTATATCAGATGCAAGTGAAATATAGTCTCGATTTTACCACACCCCGCGCAGGCCACGGTGCATATATACAGCCAAACCGAAATTATCGCGGCGAATGTCGAAGGTGGCCGATGTTCTAGTTACAGAACGGCATAGTGGAACATTTCAGATCGGGAGATGTTGAATTATCAGAGGCGGAGTACTAGAGGTTTCGTGCAACATAAACCGACGAAAATGTTGTGTTGCGTCAAGCTTATAAGCTAAGCAGTAGCTAACCTTACTCTTCATGCGTCCTTGTCCTGCAATTAATATGTAAAAACAATAAAAAAAACCCGAAATTATTTTATTTACTTTGTTTAAAAATAGCTAAAGAACTAAACAACAAAACAATTAAATCGTTAATCTACAAAAAAAATTTCTATTTTACCGTTTCTTATTAATGCATAGTATTATTTTAAAAATTTTTCCTATAAAATGGAAGTATCAATGTGTGTCATATCATTCAACGCAGAATGGAAAAGGCGATGAAATAATATGAAAAATATATTTGTGTTATTTTAAATTTAAACTCCAATATTTTTATCAAATATGAAAGATTATGCAATATATGTAAATATATTGCTGAATTCAGAAAGAAATTTTTTAAATTAAGCTGAATATACAGGATATATCATTTAGAATAAAAAAAATTAAGGCAATTTCCGGTCAAACCGGAAGTAAAAGATATGTATGTGACGCGCATATTTAATCAGTATTCGGAATGTCGTATGTCCATTTCCGCATATTAATGCGGGGTGTAATTTTTTTATTTTTCAAGTTTTTCGGCGTTTTCTTTTTTATTTGACATTCAATTGTTTTTAATTTTCGGATTCCTTTCATTCTCCATATCAATATTTAGAGACGGCAAAATGGGAAAACTTTCATTTATATTAGTCTCTCTACAGAAATTACCGGAAATAAAAGAAAATTATTACTTTTATTAATTTACGAAAAAAATTCAATTTCAGTAGTACTTTTTATATTTTCTCTTTTGGGCTAATGTTCGATTTTTCGGTTTTCTGCTAGAGTATTTACGCTTATGATATGTTTTTATTTTTCCCATTGTTCTTTCACTGCACTAATAATCACTTTCAATAACACGTCTACTTAGGTGTACACTTGATTTCAAAAAAACTGGTACAACTCTTGTAATCGAAAATCTTAATAGTTTAGTTGTGTGCATATGTCTGTAAATAGGGCTGGCCAGGCATGTCATGAGGGGGGTGGAGAAGAAGTGATTTACCCCGGACCTGGGTTTTTTGGAGGAGATCGGTTTTCTTTGTGTTTTTAAACTTATTAAACCTTTCTCTTTTATTTTATTCAAATGGAATTTTAAAAAATAATTAGGAAATAACTTTTTCAAAACATTTTCAAGCCTGCCATATTATTGTTTAAAAAAATAATATTTGTTACGGATAATTCTACTAATGGTTGTAATTAAAATACTAACTGAATAATGATAATTCTATTTTTAAAATAAGAACACAAAAATACCACTTGAGATTAAAAAAAATGTAAACAATGCAAACTGAACATAAAAATACAATAAAAAAATTAAATAAATGAACTTCAATTACGTAATACAGAATTAACTAATATTTTGTCATTGCTCCATTAGCGTCTAAAACTGCCTGAAGTCTTGCAGGCATGGACAAAATCAGATTTCGTGCAAGGTCAACTTCTTGCGACAAGTTCTCCCAAGCGTGTTCAATTATCCCTTCCAATTCTTGGGCATTATTTGGATGGTTATTTAATTTTCTTATGTTTCACCATTAGTCCCCATACATTTTCAATTGGATTTAAATCCGGACTTTTAGATGGCCACGGTAACAACTCTATGGTTCTATTAAGAAACCATTGCCTGACACGATGGGCCGTATGTATGGAGCAGTTGTCTTGTTGGAAAATAAAATTATTTTCCGGAAACACCTCTATTATTGACGGCAACATAATATTGTCTAATATTTTAATATATTTAATGGAATTGAGATGACCACCACTGTTCCAACACACACCTAACCTATTTAGGCTCATCCAAGCCCAGACACTGACTGAAAACCTTCCTAATATTTGTGGATCGATCGAAAGTATATTTTTTTGTCGTATCTAGTGGAAGGAGGCCTATATACGCGAACATGTCCATTGTTACAGGATTTAAAAACCTTTTCGTCAGAAAAGACAACTTGTCCCCAGAAGTTTTCATAATCGATTATATAGTTGAGTGCAAAAATAATCCTACCCTGCTTCTTTTCTTCTGAAAGTTTGTATTTTTTTAGCCGCTGAACAACTCTTCAAGTCGCTTTGTAGTTTTATTCTTCTGCAAGCAGTAGATACCGAAGCAGGGAAATTTGTCTCTGAAATTGCATTTACTGCAGTCTGAAAAGGGTTTTCTATCAGGTAATTTATAAGATTTTCATCTTCTTGATTATTGCTCTTTCTGGGCCTACCGGAACCAACTTTACGGGATACCGTTTGGTTGGTTTCCCATTGTTTTTTAACACTCATTATCGTGGTTTTACTCACATTGTATTCAGCAGCAAATCTTCTTATGGATCAACCATCTTCAATTTTAGAAACAATTCGAAATTTTTGAATATCTGTTAGATGTCGAACCATTTTTAATAATGACGCCACTGATTAACGTCAAAGTGACATTTGTAAAATTATTATTATCAATCAAAGAACGAATGATTTACATAGCTAAAAGAAAGTATACCAGTTTTTATTGAAATCAAGTGTACCCACTTTATAACAAATAAGTAAATTTGAGATATCTCTAGAATACACACGCCACTGTTGTTTACGAAATCGCAACGTGGTTCCTAAGTGCCCGATTCCCCCTCCCGCAAACGAGTACAGTGTATGCAAGTGCATCCGTGTTTCCGAAATATCATGCGAGATGGCAGCTATTATCGGAATACAGATATGCAGTTTTTATTTTTCTAATAAATTTATTTTCAACTAATCCAAGAGTTGGGTCACATGAATATAAACGTTACAAACAGTGACTAATGTCGGAATGTTAAAAAATTTGGATACAAAATATTTAAAATGCATGCGAAAATTTTTTGACGACTCTAAAAAAAAAAAATTGCATTCCGACATTTTATACATATTTTTGAAAAATCTTGTAAAAATCGCACTCAAATCGGATAAGTTTTAAACGAGATATTCGAGAATTATGATTTAATAGGGTATATAAGACTCTTAACGTTTTACATTTTATATTCGTTTTGATAAGTATTTAAATAATTTCACATTCATTCGACATGTGATCGACCTTGGTATTTTCTGTGACTTCTTTATATTCTGTCAATCTATCACGTTATAGCTCTGCGGTTGATTTCCTTCTCTTTTCCTAGTCAGTCGTCTTAATGGCCGGACGTACATTTTGTGTCTTGTAGTGGTGAGAGATTGATATTTTGATACAAAATTATTTTAGTGAATGTTAATCATCGTTGTTTTGGGATTATTTCTTTCACCAATTTAAAGGATGCTACTTGGTATCTTATCGGCTAAATGCTGGATTATTTAGGGTGTTACTTAGTATTTTGTCAGCTAAATGCTGAATTGTTACTACAAATAAGCATGAGTATGGACGTAGGACTTTGCCCTATAGAAAGGGTAAGTTAATTAAATTAGGACGATAATTAACAAGTACTTACTTGTGTTTCTTATTTAATTTTAGGAGGTTTTCACTGGGTTTTTATTAAACTACCATCATGAGACTTTCACTGGGTTGCGACTTGGTGAATTATTCTTAGGAAAGGTGGCTATCACTGGGCTTTTATTAACTATCACGGGACTATCACGGAGTTATCATAGGACTTTTTACTGGGTTTAGACTTGGTGAATTGTTGTTTAATATGAGAACGTTATATGGGTCAGCTAGGTTATGACACCTAGGTAATTTCTTCATGTTGTAAATGTGGTTTGTATGTACTTTTGATGTCATGGAAAATGGAATATTATCAAGTCTTGCTAAGGTACAAAGTGGAGCTGGAATAGAGGGTTGATTTGTGTTTTCGACAAGTGTTGGAAGTCAAGAGCCCGGATAGCTCAGTCGGTAGAGCATGAGATATAACGAGTTAGCCGAGGATTGGTAAGGTGTTCAATTTTATTCTGGCACAACGTCACGTATTGAACGTGAATACCGTTATATTTGGCATCCCAACGTGAATTAATATCTCATTTTGACGCCTAGCGTAGCATTTTGGCATCCGAACGTAAACAAACGTTATAACCTGTGTACGTAGCTGAATCGTGTTTCTTTTTGGAGTATACGACCTGATTTCTTCTTCTTTTTTAAATAATGTGATCTTTTGTCTTAAGTAGAAAAAATAGATTTCATATTAAATCTTATTTGTTCATGTCAGAGGACAGGATAAACAAAAAAGATTTTCCAATCAAAGGGATGAATCAGATTACTTTAAATGAAGATAATGCTTTTGAACAGTTGGAGTTTCTTAATGTAAGTAAAGAGGAACACAGATAATTTTATTGCACAATAAAGCAATTTTTCGTTTAACAAAGTACTGGTCCATTAGAGGCTGTATTCAACCAAAAGAGACTGATAAGATAATATTACCTTCAAATCAAAACGATAATTTAAAACGATTAAATCATACTGTAAATCAAATGAAATGATGGGATTTACAAAATTACATGTGAGCAATGCAATCAAAAGCATCAGGAAAGGAAATCGGACCGTGGCAAGTATTTAATTATGTATAATGTACGTTCTTAGTATGGGTTAAGTTTTAATCTCCATATAACACCAACTTAGTTGGTGAAACACGCGTCAAGTATAGTAGTTTTTATTTGAGTGTTTTGGAAACAATTGTAATGTTAGTTTACATCAACCCAATTCAGGACTTTTGTCTCGTCTCTATTTTGCTTATGAAGAAATGAACAATAAAAGTTGACAAAGAGATACATCTTCTACCCAGTTGAAGGAAATCTGTGCGTATATAATATAAAAGTTTGAATACGAAAACTATTTTACTGTATTAGAATATTCAATTTCAACAAACAAATCCAAACATTTTCTCTCATAGGACTTTTCTTCACCCAGCAGAAAACATATAGAAAACGTTCTTTCAATAAGTGGTGCACATATTCATACTGGGTTGAATAGTCAAAGGTCATGATACTAATTTGATTTTTTTGTTAACACCCAATTTTTTCTCCGGCTTTCGAAAACTATTTTTATTTTGAGGAATTTTTATGCACATCATTTTTGAGCTATAACACTTAAGAATTCTTATAGCGTTTTATAATAGATTTTAATACAGATGATAAGGTGGCCCTGATATCAAAACATACTTAACCATAACTGGCAAAGTTTAAGTTGTTTGTCAAGCTTATGCTCTATTAGTGTAAGAAATAATTGAAAAATATTGATTCATAATATCAAAGAGATATCCTGTTCGTGTACAGATCGCAAAACATTTAAAAACATAAACCAAATAGAAAATCTGTTCGCGCTGATCGCAATATTGGAGAGGTACTAAATTTATTTCAACAAAATCCCGCTTCTTGCATCAGATAAGCAAGGGTCAAACAAGTTTCCCATACGGTTCAATACAAAGAATTTTAAAAGATGCACAAAATTTCATGATTACTAAATTCACCATTTACAGAGATTTTCACAGCACGTGCCACTATGAGATCTGGGCGCTTACTAATTTATAACGTTATTCAATTCATAATGAAATTCTCGATTACACTTTTTCAACTTAAATTTTTATGATTCTCGAGTTTTTGATGAATTCAACTGTAGTGTTAGACAAAAGGTTTATGACCTGTTTTCCACAATAATCTTGTTTTCAGATTATTGCCGCTTGGTCCCTTTTGTCGTGACGCCGCTAATATAGAAGGGTTAGACGTGAAATAGAAGCAGTTATTGAGATACTCATTACTCGAATTTACTTATTTAATGTCATATTTTTACACAAGAACTAGAATTTTATTTTTGTTACCAAAGTTCGTGATTCGCAGTATCATTTTTATAAAATTTGCTGTACAATATGTGTCTTCAACTTTACTACCGAATTATTTCAACACAACTACTCCCGTCTCAGCCCGCATGCGTCAGTGTCAAATTTACACTTAGCCACCTCATCTAAGCCTGTTAACACAAAGACGCATCGCATCACATTATATCGAGCTCTTTTGTCACACACATATGTACGTGCTTGAAGCTATTTAGAATATTCAGGACAGATGATTCGTTTGATCTGTATTGTACGATTGTGGCGGCATTTAAAGAATACATTCTCACGATTTGCATGTAAATATGACTGAACTGGTTTTAATTAAAGAAATCCAAGCATCAAATTAATGTTCACATGGTGACCTACTGAAAACGAAGTAGAGTTTTCTACGGTTACTTGGTATCTACCATCATGGTCATATTTGAGGAAAATAATATTAATCATTATTGATATTGGTGACATAGTGGTAGCAGATTTTTAGATTTTTGTAAAGTTTTAAAACTATAGATCGTTGTTTATTATTGTAAAAGTTAGAGAAAATTCGTATCTGTGACACTACTTTAAAATGGTTCCAGAGTTATTTATCATACAGATCACAAAAAGTTAAGTATATAAATTGTACCTCACCAGCAATGGTTACAAAATATGGGGTACCACAAGGTATAGTCCTAGGATCCATTTTGTTCATTTTATATATAAATGACATAATTAAATGTGTAGATAAACGCTAACCTAAAATGTTTGCAGACGACACAATATTATATATTTACAGGAAAAAATTTTATGGATTTGATATACACAATTAATCATGGACTGTGTGATAATAGTCTCTTCATAAACGTCAATAAAAATGTAAATATATAATAATAGCTAGTAGGCATAAGTTAAATAATATTGGTGATTATCATAGTTAAAATTAATGACATTAACCTAGACAAAGTTAATGAAATGAAATACTGAGGTGTAATAATTTACTGGCGCCATTGATATCCTCCGACCTAAAGCTTCTATTCACTGATTTCCCACAGCTCGTGTAGTGAAAAATCTATCTCATAGGGCCAAAATTCGTAGATGGCGTTCTTCCCGATGCGTGGTTGTTCTATGACGACCGGATCAGCGTTGTCACTCATGTCGATATTGCTCAGACTACTCTGACCAACATCTTAATACCATTGTCACATTACAGCCCATATGATTAGAAAACTCAAAGAGAGCCCGGCTTCCCTTATACTGATTAATCAGCCTTGTTTAATCTCTAAACTGACAAAAATTGGCTGTTCTACGAATTTTAGATATTTCTAATGTTGTTTAAGACCCAAATGATCACATTAAATTGATGCAAATTTGTCAATTTCCAATAAAAATGCAACTGAAACAATCAGTACATTAAAAAAGTATAGAAAAGAAAGAGGAACGAGGAAGAAGAGAAAACTGTAATTTATTGTTCAAATTTTAATCGCTTTTTACTATAATTAAACAAATTTCTCCGGTTACTTCAACAAAATTTCTCAACGAATCCTTGATGCTTGTTTTTTTAAACCAATATAATGCCTTACAAATGATTTATGCGAGGCTTATCAAGATGTGAGAAAAATAATATTTTCACATCTAAAAGAAATAAAACAAAAAAAAACGAAATAGCATTCATACGAAGTAACAAACTTTAGATAAACAGATATGAGTATACATCTGAGGTAATCAAATCAGTAGCATCCAAAAGTATCTAATCCGAAAATAAGAATGACTTAGAAAAATTGAAAATTGATATAGGAACAATAAAAAATCTGCAAATTATAACCAGATAAACAATCAAAAGATATTTTACAAAAGAAATCAAAATAACTCAGCAGCCTGAAAAATGGAAAAACCAAATAGAACTTAGTGCCAAATTTTATTATTGTCTTCCAATAATAACTATGTTATGAAAATTCCAAATTCCTATGTCCACCACTTCTACATCTATCAGTGGCCTACAAAATAAATGGAATTCATCGCCATCCTTGGTCTCAGTTTCATCGTTCATTAATCCACGGTAACCTACGAGCACATTGAGGTGGTGTTAAAGATAAGTATAAAAATGATGCAAAAGACCTTATTGGCGATAAATAGTTGTCACTGAATTCTATGGGACGTACCAACAATCCAGGAATTTTTAGTAGTGGTTATAGTAAACCGGGTCTTGTGAGTAAAAACTCTGAGATGACCATCCACGCCATTTGTGCATTGAAGAATCCATTCTTTAATCCACTAAACTAATACCAAAATTATTAATACATTACCATTCGCATGGTCTGCAGTCTTTTTTGAAACCTCGACCTCATGCTAATAACACGTACTCGTCAAACCCACTAACTTTATATTTATTACACTAAGTATGTTGTTAGATTTGATTTTGATGATCTATCAAAATGTGAACAGAAGATTTTTCAAGTATTAAATCTTCATGAAAA
Source organism: Rhamnusium bicolor (assembly GCA_029963845.1). NCBI lineage: Eukaryota > Metazoa > Arthropoda > Insecta > Coleoptera > Cerambycidae > Rhamnusium > Rhamnusium bicolor. Next base: position 40,293 of record JANEYF010003293.1, on the reverse strand, counting down.
AACATTTCGTACACTGATAATTTCAAGACAATACATCTAGAAATGCATAGTTAATTATTTTGGCCAAAATTCAAATTCATCCAAAATAATTTGAAAATGAGTGACACCTTCAATCTGACAGAAGCTATACACAGAACTGCAATATAACCCAATCTTTCTCCAATTGCAAGCCTTCCCGCAACCTTTATTTCGTTTTCTTGAAGTGAAGATAACACTGACGTAGTTTTCCACGAAACACCAAAACACCATATACTGCACTTGACGCACGTTTCGCCAACCAAGCTGGTATCATCTGGAGATGATTAAAATTGAATTATAATTTTATAGTTTTAATTATCTTCAGATGATGTCAACTTGGTTGGCGAAATGCGCACCGAGTACAGTATATGGTGTTTTGGTGTTTCGTGAAAAAACTACGTCAGTGTTTTTTGCAGAAAATCATATCCTACGATGATTTTTGCTCCAGTGGATTTGTCATTTTAATAATAATTCAATAAAGAATACAACGTGACGCCGCGTGCACACACACATACACATACACTAAGCTCTCAGACGTGATCATCGAGCAGGAGCTCCGAGTTCGAATTCTTTATAAATAGTAAAACCGTAAATAACAAAAAATCCACCCAAAACGGCTATTCATGAAAGGTTACTGCCGTTTGGCACGTTAACTAGTATTAGCCTAACGAATGTTTTTTAGAAGGAACGCCACCTTCAGATACCATTTGATCCAAGATGGCGGCTGGTTTCTAATAATTATTTGAAGTGATCTTTTTGGCGAATCCATTGAAAATTACTCTTATACAAAATTATTTAACTTTTTACGATGAACAAAAAAAGTTTTCTACACATTTTGCAATAATTAGAATTGAAATAAAAACAGTATTAATAACAAAATTCAAAATTTATACTTTTTTACTAATTTATAGGTGTAATTGTAATAAAATTGTACGGCTTAATTAATGAAATAAATAAAAAATTCAAAAACTGCACGTTTAATTCTTTTTCAAGGAATTTAAATCTTCAAACAGAAAAACTATTTAATGTAAAATAAAAAACATGGCAAAAACAGTTTTTTTTTAAATGTATATTTTGGCATAGAATGATGTGGTATTAGATCAGTAGGCCTTGGACCACCATTTCCACTTTTTGTCCAACGCCAGCCAATCAAAACGCAATTTACTGCTATTTCAATTATAATGAAAAAAATTAATAATGCTAATTAAAAGTAGACGCCCTTAGCTTTAATTTGTTTTCTTTTGTTGTATGTGTCACTATTAATTTTTCATCATTTTGGAGCATTTTGAAACCAAATTTTGTAAACTATAAAATTCACAAAAATTACAAAAAAATCAACGTCAACTCACTTTCTGTCCAGAACATTTGCACATTTTTGACTACCATGATATCGAAAAGTGGCATATAAAGATACCAAAATCAACAGACTAATTAAATTAACAAGTATATTTCAAGATTTAATGAAGTAGACTCTAAAAATGTCAAGAAAAAGTTTGATTTTACCTTTCAATGCAAAACATAATGGCATATAAAGATACCAAAATCAACAGACTAATTAAATTATATTTCAAGATTTAATGAAGTAGACTCTAAAAATGTCAAGAAAAAGTTTGATTTTACCTTTCAATACAAAACATAATGCTACGGTTAAACATTTAAATGATAATGAAAGCAGTTTCTTCCCCTTTGAAACGATTTTCCTTTTAATTAACATCTGATCATTTCTTCAAAAGTTATTAATTAAAGTTTTTGTGAAGAAACGCACGGAAAAAGGCAAATTTTGACTTTCGCGCTTTGACTCGCGATCCCACATCTTTGATTCTTTTTTTACACGAAAACGGTTGCAGATACGAAATTTTCCTTAAGGACATTTTTTATGTAGAATTTTATGATCTTCAATTTTCATTTTAATGATTTTTCTGTATTATGCGTGTGTTAAAAGTTATTTCCAAAAAAGCAATTTTTTTGAGTTTGATGTCATTTTATTTTATGCTGCAACCACAGTAGCATTGAAAACTTTTTTTATACTTTTCTACTAACAAAGAGCTACTTCTATGCAAAATCTCACATAAGAATTATTTAGAATCAGCTCAAAATCTCTAAGGACTGGGCTATAAGGTAATTATCTGATATAAAAAATAAATAAAATGTTCCTAGGAATACTAAATGGTTTCTTTGAAAATATTATATACATCGTCAATGAATGTGAACCACTCTGTACAGTAGAGCCGGTAAGAAAATAAAGCCAATAATTAGATAGGTAGTTATAAAAAATCCATTACAAAGATTGGGTTTTCCTTCAATAAAATTCTTTAATGAAGGCAATAATAAAGCTTCCTTTACTTAAAGCTAATAAGGGTTCGGAAATGTTTTTGACAAATTAATTATTCTCGTTCGTTTATTACTCACAAGTGTAAAATTATTATATTTTAGAATGTCTCTACAGGGAAGTATATGATAATCTCGAAAGGAAAAACGTAACAGAGCAACTCTGGTACCTAAATAACGCCTAACCGGGTATTTAATACGTTGACTTCAATATAATTGTTCACCAGGGTGCAAAATAAAATTTTCTAAATTCTTCCTACAGAGTGTCTGCAAATCCTTTTCTCGCCGGGCAGAGTAGATTGTAACCAAAAATTAGATGATTTCAGGAATACTGATAATGATATATTGAAAAATAATATACAACGGAGCCACAAAGTCTTTCTGTGAAAGATACTTATACGCAAGAATAATACAATATTGACACTGTAGAGGTTATCTCATAGGTATATTATTGAGTAAATATTTGAATTTAAAATTAATCAGACTGGGCAAATGCCTCAAGCAGTATCTACCTATGTACTGAAATTGAAAATTTTGTATTTTCGAAATTTCATCTACCCCTGTCCAATGAAGAGTTCATTTTGAGATACACTGTATGTAATACGTTTCTTTAACTTGATTCGGATTACGATTTACGAGTATATAAGTGTAACTGAATAAAAACTGAACGTGTTTTATAAGATAATGTTTTAGAGAGAGGGAGTGAGAGATAGATAGAGAGAGAGAGATGGAGTGGATAAAGAGGAGGGGGAGATATTAGATCGATGCTAATAAGGAAAGCAATGTTATAAGAAAACTGTTGTTCCCTTTTTGAAAAGTTTGCTGTTTTTGTGTGAGTATTAAATGTCTCTCACTTTATTTGAGTGTTAAGCTAGTTTATGGAACTCTTAAGTGTTTTTTTCATTAAGTAAATCATAGTACTGATCAAGTAAATATATCTAAATAGAAACAGAGCCTTTAGAGATTTTAAATAGAAATAGAGCTCTTCCGTAACGTCTCCTTAATTTTTAATGTAAACGTATCTTTTCATATCTAAATATGTATATCATTATTTTCATATTCAGATGTATTTTTGGGTGGGAAACATGGGATAGAGATAGAAATAAATTTGTTTGTTCCTTTTGGCAACGTTATTTATTAATGCTGCAAAGCTGTAGTTGTAAAGAATATCTGATGTTAACTAATTGGCATTATAAGTTCTCCTTATTTTTTGAATTGTTGCTCAGTTGTTTTATATCTATATGTGTTTTTTTCTTATCGGCGATGTCAACTTATGTCTCTCTGCTCTAATATCTATTAGAATAGCCCGGATAGATTTCTTTGAAATGGATGTCGTATAAAGCTGGGAGCAAAATGAGGAACCACTGTCCTCATTCTTTGACCACAATGGCATAGTAAAAAAATACTCATCTTCCTCCTCACATCCTCTTCAGGATGATAGGTTTATTATTCCTAATGTATTGATGAGAGCGTGTCTGTTACGATTGCTGTATTTTCTCCTTTAATCTAAAGTGTTCCTTGATTTTTGTTTTGGAATAGTACATGGGTGAAGCAATCATAGTTTCTTAATAATTATAGAATCTCAGAACCATTTTTTTAATGATTATTTTATGCATAAACTTGAATTTTAACTTATTTCTGCCAAGAAGTTGCTTTTCAGTTTGGTTTATATATAAAAATTTCAAACAATGAGTAGAAGATATGTCGGTTTATGGAAATTCCCTAATTGATCAACACTATTTATAGATTATTTTCCTATTTATAATAATAGCAGCATTTATTGCTTAATTTCAATTTCTAAGGAAATTTAATCAACTCATATATAATAAATCCTATTCTCTGCCAGAGATAATTTCTGGATACGCCTATGGTTAGTAGTAAATTACAAATTGAAAATAAAAAAGATCATTTAGTAAAACGGGTTAAAAGAATGGATCACTATGAATATGTATTACGGATATTCACTGGTACTGTCATCCTCTTCTTCATTAATTTTAATATTTCTATACTTTCATCTGGGATAAACTTAAAACTGCAGACTATGTAAACGCAGATGGTATGGATCCACTATCGTCGGACCCTCTGGAGATGACGTAATACTGTCCCCCAGTGTTTCGTTGCCTAGGAAACGGGCGGCTATACGAACGTAGCAACAGTGCGTGTTGAGCCCGAGGTGGCTTCGTCATGGCAGACGTGATGTGGAGACGTGAAAATGTGAAATCTGTCGAATAACTTATAGAAATGCTTCTTTGAAGTATAAAGGAAGAGAATTGGATTTCATGTTTTTCACATATTTCCTGGCACGTCAAAATTATGAAGAGAAATTAATTATTGCATATTTCTGTGACTTATTTATTTATTTTACACTTCTCCAATTACAGGGAAGGAGACAATAAGTAAGTACAACAACATTCAATAAATGGCACAAAAATACAAACATAAAACAAAAAAAAATACAAGGTGTATTTTTTTTTAATATCAAAATATAATTTGTTATCGCAGTTATATTACAGTCAATAAAATTGAACTAATCTTCAAACTTATTCTCACATATTTTTTAATATTAGTTTGAGGAGTTGGGAAATGAATTTTGTCTGGAAGTGACTCAGAAACACGTGTCGGCGGATTCATCCCTTTGTGTCTATCCTTACAACTTATAGCCGTCATGATTACGAGTAGTGATTCAGAAACATGTGTCGGCGGATTCATCCTTTTTTGCGGGCATTACCCATGATCTTTTTCTTCCTATTATAAAAATAAATGTTAAAAAAATGGTTCCAACATATAACCTTTGGTACTCCCGACGTCAATGTAAATTTAACGTACTGTTCATCACAGTAAGTAACATAATGCTGTTTGTTTTCAAAACACGATTTGAAAAATCTTCTATTTGCGGAGGAGGAAAAATATCTACAAGTCAGCTGCAGTCGCTATTAATATGCCGCTGACTAGTTTCATGGAGCGGAGCAGGTTACTGGATGACACAGACAGTTATAGTATCCTGGGAATCCCTCGGATACTATGTTTACCATGACCAATTACGAGTTGACCTTCAATACTCTCTTTCCGGAAAGAGATAAGTGGGATCGGAATAAAGCCGACCAACTAAGGGCACACAGTTGCTGATTTACGACGGCTTCAAAATCCCGAGGAAGCAGGAGCTGGAGCACATAGCTACAGACCAAGGGTGAGGATATCCCCAAACCTAGGTATTAATGCAACTATATTTTAGGCCGAGGTTCATGTCGTTATACAGGGATCGGCAGAATAGACTTTACAATTTAAAATTGCTCTAAAATCAATACATATTTTTTAAACGTAAGACATTTCTATCCATTAAATAAAGCATGCATCGGAGTTTCTTTGACAGTCATCAAAATATTGGATCGGCAGAATTCACTTTATAATTTAAACTGGAAATAAATATTTTATTTGCGAAGGTAACAACATTTAACAAAGAATTTTACAACGAAAAAGAAGAAAAGAAGTTATTATTAAGAAAAAATTGTGTGGGTTAAATGGTCCCTTTCCATCTCCATACACTTTTCTAACTGATGAACAAAATTATTCATTACAGCTCGTAACACCACGCCAGGAATTCCATGAATTTCATCGCGAATCGCTTCATTTAATTGGTCAATGTTTCGTGGCTTTCGTCGAAATACCCGACTTTTGAGAAAACCCGACAAAAAATAATCGGGTGTATTCAAATCGGGTGATCTGGCGGGCCAGTTTATGACACAATGGCGTGAGATTAGACGTGTAGGAAAAAGTTCTCTACAGGCAGTTAAACTAACATCTGCGGTATGACTGGTAGCACCTTCCTGTTGAAACCAATACTGGCGTTCATCGTCATGAAGTTCAGGCTCAAAAAATGTTCTTATCATATCTGCATATCTCCTAGATGTAACAGTCACTGCATGTTCGTCTTGCTCAAAAAAATATGGCCCAATTATTCTCATTGAAGATAAAACACACCAAAAAGGAACCCTTTGCGAATGTAGTGGTCGTTGATGGAGTTCAAGTGGATTTTCTGTGGCCCAGTGTCGACAATTTCGTTTGTTAACAAATCCGTTCAAATAAAAATGAGCTTCATCGGACATAAATAGACGGTGTTCAATGTCTGGATGCTGTTGTCGTAATTCTTGGAATCTTACGCAGAACTCTATTCGACTTAGTTTGTCTCGATTACTTAGTTTTTGCACAGTTACAATTTTGTAAGGGTTAAATTTCATGTTATAAAGCATTCTCCGAATACTTCTATCGGATATACCCAGGACTTGAGTATGTTGCTTAATTGGTCTTATTGGACTTGCTGTAATTGCATCACGAACTCGCCTTTGATTTTCTTGCGTGTTTAGTGATCGCGGACGACCTGAATGTTTACTGTTGACAGCGGATCCTCCAGTTCGCCATTTTTTGACCCAACACATAATTGTTGGACGCGACGGAACATTTCTCACGCCAAAAGTTCTTCTAAAATCACGTTGCACTTGAATAATACTATTATTTTTGATAAAATCTTTAACACAAGAAATTCGTTGATCTATAAGCCAGTCATTCATTTTGGCAACTGTCAATGAAACTCCAAAGCATGCTTTAATTAATGGATAGAAACGTCTTACGTTTAAAAAATATGTATTGATTTTAAAGCAATTTTAAATTGTAAAGTCTATTCTGCCGATCCCTTCGCCAGGGAAGAGTAAGATGACGAATCATCGGACCCGAAGTGATACTTGGCATGTCCTCAAATACTGTCAAGTTGGCTATCTTCACCTGGGCTGAAAGAAAAACTCTCCAGTATAGGCGAGTTGCCAGGATTAGTTCATTCGAAGGCATTTATAAAAAGAAAATACACTTTGAAATCAAGTGCTAATAAACTTTTAGGTTAACTGTCATCTGCATAAACGCCAAATGCCGCCTATACCTGGAGGATGATTAGAAGGCAAACCATGTCTTTGTCTTGCTATAGAGAGCACAATTTCCAATATTTGGTGGCAAAGGGCAACTGCTGCCAGAGGATCTGGACACACTCTCGCCTAATAAAGTTATCAATTTCATTAAGAGACTGAACTTTCTGGGTGAAATATAATTAGGAGCGATATGCCTGCTCATAGCCGCAGTGAAGAGCTCACAAGGACCCACACACAAGAAACCTAATGAGGAATATCAACAAATTAATAAAAAACCAAAATTTTTGGAATTTTAGAAAATAAAATACTGTCAAATGCTTTAGTAAAATCTGTGTAGATTAAGTTTACTTGACAGTTATCATATAGCATATGCCTATGTCTATGGGCCACTATGAAGATATTCAACCCAAATTATTTGATTTGTTGGAGCACTTTACTTCTAACGCAATAGATCCTTGTCTATCAGATCACTATGGTCAATGTTTTTTCCTAAACACAAAGAAAAAAATTTGCAAAACAAATGTTACTTCTAGGAGAAACATTACATCCCGAGGTATAGAGAAATTGAAAACGTTTCTTACTTCTCTTGGAGTAGTTTTGAATTAATGTCTCATGATAATATCGATTATTATGTAGTTTTACTTATCAACATCTTAAGTGGAACAACTATTTTCTTTGACTAACAGTTCAGCGACTAATAAAAAATTACAATCACGATGGTATAGTGACGAGCTTCGACAAATGAGAAACACATTATCATGTTTAAAAACAGTTTATAACACAAAGCACAAAGATAAAAGCACCTACTACAAATAGAGACGATATTATAACAAAAATATTAAAATTACTAAGAGGATTTCATACAGTACTTATATTGCAAATTCTGACAACAAAATTTGATCTAGTTGGAAATTAGTTAATTTGGAAAGAAATGTTGTAAGAAGTGTACCCGACGCAAATATAACTAATGATGATTTTAATAACTTCTTCGTTACTATTGCTGAAAATATTGGGCGCTCCATTAAAGATACGGATTATGTAGCTACAGAATTTTTAAATGATACACAAAAGCCAGTGTGTTAATTTTTTTATACCCCACTACACCGCAAGAAGATGTCAATGTAGTAATGTCCTTAAAGAATACCAGTTCACCGGATATTTACGGTATCAATACTGCTATGATGAAAGAAACAATCAACATTATTGCTGTGCCTCTAAGTAATTTATTTAATGCTTGTTTTGATATTGGTCTTTTTCTAATGTTTTTAAAATAACTAGGGTCATACCAATTGTTAAAAAAGGAGACGTGTCTCTTCTAGATAACTATAATCCAATATTAATTATTTCCATCTTTGGGGAAATCATGGAAATTCTTTTAAAAATAAGACTTGTCAAATATTTGGAATTAAACAATATTTTAAATTCTTGCCAATTTGGTTTTAGGAATAACTGCTCCACCATAAAATCTGTTTCATGTATAATCGAGGATATAGTTGAGGCACTTGAGCAAAGTCTTTATTCATTTATTTTCTTATGCGATTTAAGCAAGGCTTTCGACTGCGTTTCTCCTGAGATATTAATTCAGAAACTTGAATACTATGGCATGCGAGGATTGCCTCTATCCCTATTTAAATCATATCTAGATAATAGAAGGCAGTGTGTGTCTATGAATGGTGTAGATTCCGATTTAAAAATTATCCCACATGGAGTACCTCAAGGCTCCGTATTATGCCCAATTTTTTTCCTTATTTGTATTAATGACTTGCCTATTTTTCTTGACATCATTAAATGTACATTGCTTGCCGATGACTTAACTCTCAAAAATTCGTCAAAAGATATACAAAAACTCCGAAATCAAGCAGATATAGCTCTAGAAAAATCAGTCCTATGGTTTTCGACAAATAAGTTAAATTAAAACAAAAATAAAATAAAGTTTACCAATCAGTTCTGACCCGACTATATTACACGAGGAAATAGTGTTAAGCTATGAGGCAGTACTATCGACGACGCTCTAAAATTGGATGTGCACATAGAGAAACTGTGTAAAAAATTGTCTAACACAATTTTTGTCATAAGAGTGTTAAGTAAATTAATAAATCAAGATACACTGGATACTTATCTCAGTCTATTTCACTCTCACACGAGTTATGAAATAATACTTTGTGGTGATTCTAGTTATTCGCAAAGAATTTTCATTTTGCAGCAAAGGGTAACAAGAATTCTTGCGGGCATCTATTACCTTGAGCACTGTAAGCCTCTGTTCATTAGACTAAAAGTTATGTCATTACCCAACTTATATATTTTCAACAGCTTACTGGAAATACATAGTAAAAAAAGTCAACTGGTGACACACTCTGATATTCATGCCCATAACACTAGGTATAAAAAGAACCTTTATAATACAGGTTGTCTAAATCTGAAAATAATTCCCTAAACTTCAGTTTATACAATAAATTTCCTGGTAATTGGAAAATTCTAAATAATACACAGTTCAAAACCAAAATTAAATCATTTTTGTTGAGAACTGTTTTTATACTACAGAAGAATATTTTAATGGAAAAGTACTATGATTTTAATTGTTATTTTTTTATGTAACATTTATATATTTTAATAATAATAATAATAATATGCTTTATTTGCCTAACAGGTAACCCCACTTACAGGCCAAAGTTTCAGTACAAAATATACGTAAAATATTATACTTAAGTACCTATTATACTTAATATTAATCTATAAACTTATCAACTAAGGTAATAAACTTATGTAAATTCATAATGCTGCAATTATAAAAGAAATACAAAATTTAAAGCTGAGTATAGTAAAATAAAAGTACCTACATGATATATAATATGGCAAATTGTGTAGTGAACATTAATCTCACTAGGCAGTAAAGTAGTTCAGATAGAGTTGAGAAGACAGGAACTAACCACAATAATAATTAAGACAGGTAAATAATATAAGACAATAATTAATACGTGTAAGGTAGTATTTAAGCATTTTAAAGACGGTAGATTTTGGTTCCAAAAATAAAAATTATACTTCAAAAGCTTTGTCTAGCATATTTCAGTAGCTCTTTTTGTGTACAACTGTTTATATCACAGTATTGAGTTATTTTGTTAAAATTATAACACATACAATATATGATTTTAATATCGCGTTGCTGTTGGCTCGAATATTGTAAAATGTGAGATTTTGTCGAGAGTGCACTCTAGGGATCAGCAGATTAATTTGCGAAAGAATTTGAGGACAATCAATTTTATTATGTAGTAGTTTATGGAGAAATATTAGCATGGAACAGATTCGTCGAAATTCCAGACACTTAAAGCTAGCCAGTAGATATCTATTGTCTGTCCTTCTCTCGGGATAGTTACCTGTGGCTCTAAAAGATAAGAATTTTAGAAATTTTCTTTGAACTTGTTCTAGGGTATTTTTGTGGATAGGGAATAGGGGTTCCAGATTATGCTTCCATACTCAATCTTTGATCTTACGTAAGAGTTGTATAATAATTTTAGACATGTTAAATTAGTAAATGATTTACAATTTCTTATGATAAAGCCTAGCATTTTGATTGCTTCTTTAGACTTAATGTTCGTATGTTCAGCAAAGCTGAGTTCAGAATCGAAGTATATGCCTAAGTCTTTGATTGTATTTGTGCGTTCTAGGAGAGTATCTTTGATTCTGTAGTTGTAGATAATATGATTTCTCTTTTTTGTGTAAGTTACTACATTACATTTGGTGGCATTGATGCCAACCTTGTTAAAAATACACCAGTTGTTGACTGCGTCGAGGTTATTTTGAAGACTTGTACAATCATTTACAGAACTTATGCGCTTGAAGATTTTTAAATCATCTGCAAATATCAGGGCATCGCATTGTAGTTCAATACACAGATCATCTATAAATAACAGAAATAATAAGGGCCCGAGATTGGAGCCTTGTGGTACTCCGGATGGTGCCAAGTATGTCTATGATTTATGTCCATTGTAAAATACAAATTGCTTTCTCTCTGTTAGGTATGATCGAAAAAAGTTTAGTAGGTTTAGATTAAATCCGAATTTTAATGTTTTACATGTACGTATTTCTGTAATTGCACTGGTGTGCATAAATGTGCTATTTACATTTTGTACGTTTTATATACATTTATTGTTATACATGTACATTTTTCTGTAATGGCACTGCACTGGTGTGCACGAAATGTGCTTGTATTTGTAAAGTATTGTGTACTTATATTATGTGACTTTATGTAGGATTATTTTCGTGTATATGTGTGTATATGTATATATATATTTTATTGTACCTACTTTTATGAATATGTATTATTTTAATACTATTTTTATTATTTTATACTGTTCTTTGTAATCTGACTTGCCACAAATGTAAAACTTTATGTAAAGTGGTCAAATACAGATATCTATCTATACATCTATTTATCTGTCTATCATTAGACATAAATACATTGGATTATAGAAAAAGATCCATTGAAGCAGATACTTCCTTCAAAAAATCGTGTTGTCAGTAACGCGATTTCTTAAATTACTATTGGTTCATATAACAAAATTTCAAAATCATAATGGGTGGTTTATTTCATCCTTTATGAAAAGATGTAGTGGATGAAAATGCCTTCACCAAAGGGTCTTCTAGGAGTTGAAAGTGTTCACCAAATTTGACTTCTTGTAAGCTGATTCAGTCTCAAGAAAAAGAATTTAAAACTAGATTCCCCTGCACCTTTCAGGAGGGTGTAATTTCCCAAGGACGTCTAATTTAAAACAGTTTGTATGGGAAACTCCCACTTAATTTTTACCAAAAATCTACCTGGCAGATATTTGCACATATTTTCGAAACACCCTGTATAATATTTAGAAACAGGGATTCATGGTTTTAAAAAATCTCTTATGTAAATAAGAACGAGATTGTTACATTTTACTTATAATTAAAGACATCCTTACAATAAGTTATAACATTTATAAACAAAAAATTTAAATACAGGTGTTATTGACCTTTCGTCAGTTTGTCAGGTGAGGGTCAGCTATTAATTTACTGTCAGGTTCAGTGTAATAAAAAAATAAAACAAATGTGATGTGGCGCTCTGCATAGCAATTTCGTGTATATAGATGCTTCAGGTGACCTTCCATGTTTGTGTTAATTTCGGCGCCAGAGATAGAGAGAAGGTTAACTATTTAGTCCTGACACTTAGGAAATACCGCGGGCTACAATAACTGGTGCCGGTGTGCCAAGGGGGTTTTACTTTTAAAAGATGAACGCACATCGTATGAGGTATCAGATTAATATTAGCTAATATTAGGGTATTTGCATTTTGTTTGTTTTTAATTAATTCTGTTTGATTTGATTTACCGAGCACGGTAGTTCATTGAGCAAAAACGTTAAGTGGCGAACGTATCTGGTATCGTATCTGGTTTTACTGCCTGCAAACTCCCGTTTCAAATCCCGATTTCGATCCCGAGAAACTCAAAGGGAGTGGTTGCGTTCCCGTCTTGTTTTTTGTATCTAGGGGACTGTACGATTTTGACCGAACGCTTCAATATAAAGTGTTTTGAAACGAAAGCACGGTATACTAATGCCCAATTATTCCGTTCTTTATCAACTATTCCTTTCCATTTCATCTAGAAAAGCGGCAAATATTACCATGTCGTCCTTTGAGTCACTTAATACAAAGTGTGAGTATTCTATCAGAAAATACATTTCAAGGTGAAGCGACAAGATAAGTCCGTTGGAGACAGATGTGCGCCTAACTTAACTTTGATAACATTACAAACACTATATTTTGTGGTCCTTGTAGGTAGGGTTGTGTTTGTGACCGGTCAAAATATTTGGCCAATTAACCTGTTAGTTGACTGGTCAATTGATCGAACGTTGGTCAAACTCTTCTGTTTTTTTAAAGAGGTAAAAATCGGATGATATAAACAGCACCACAGTATTTGCACTTTCTTTTAACTTTGTTTCCCCGATTTCTATGAAACAGTGCCATATTTTGTGTCACGGTTTCGTTAAATTTCCGGAACGCATATTGTTAAACACCAAAAGGTAGTTTCCTAAACCTACCGGGAAGTGAACGCCAAAATTGAACGTTAAATGCACAAACAAACCAACACGCGTGGATCCGTTAGCTGTGCGAGTGCTGTGGCCCATTACATCGCATATCGCGGCAGAGCGGCGGTCGTGCTTTTGACTAGCGACACACGCCTCGCACCGTTTTTGGGTACATTTAAAAGATTTTGACCCAGTCAAAATTCTTCTGGTTAAAATCGCTCAAAATCTTACTAAGTTGATCAGACTCAACTCTACTTGTATGTTATAAAGCCGGCCCGTTGTAATGCGTCTCTCGAATGGAGGTAGTGGGCGAACGTACGACACGTGCCGAGTACTACGTAGTTCAACAGGTTTCTAGCGATCAGTAGGTTATCTCGGCTAGTCGCTGGGTACAATAATCGGTGGCCTTCAAGTCCGTTTACCTTGTTACACGTTATAGACACTTTAATTTTATTGTGCTTTTAATGCGTATTTATGCACCTAATTTATTTTTTGTTTGATTTTAAGGTGGTGTGATGGAGGCAGCAAAGAAAAAAGTAGGTTACGTTTGTTGCTAAAAAAGCTTTAAAAACAAAAGGTATACTCGAACATTGGAACATTTTTCTTTTTCTCGTGATTCTTAAAGGTAAGTAACTTTATATGTGCAAAATATAAAATACAAATTTGTTGTTTACACTAATCCTAATTATTGTTAAATTAAATGGGTTACTGGATAATAAAAAAAGTATTTGTTATATATTAAAATCGTATTTTTTGTATTTTCCCAGGCGTTTTTTGATGTAAAAAATGATGCATAAGTTGTGTTTAGTAAGAATATTAAAATAACGCAAAACGAAATTTGTACTTTTTTTTTATACGAAAAAAAAATTACTATATTTTCAACGATTTTTTTGCCTATTTTACCTCCAGAGCACAGTAGAAGTGCTGTACTGGCAAATTTTCTAAAATATCGAGAAAAGTATTTTAAGAAAAAAATAAGAAAAAATTACTCTTAAAGTTACGAACAGAAATTTTAAATCTGGCAAATAAAACACAAAAATAATTATTTGGAGACATCAATAAAGCAACCTAAAAATGTTTAGCATTCATTATTTAATTCTTAATAAAATATTTCGCCTATTGTGTATTTTGTTTCATTTATGTAGAGAATCTACAGATTTTTTCTTTTAAACCTGTAAAGTCTCAAAAAATAAAGTACATACACCTAGCTGCACAAACAAAAGAGTATACTATAGAAAGTTTATTACAGATGCAAGTGTACGTTGACAACTATAAATAGCTGTTAATGGACATGATATAAGAAGTAAGTCTAAGAATGCCCCTCACTGACGCCAGTCAATTTCTTAAAACGGGCCGGCTTTAGAATCAACATTTCGTAAATTCGATCGACTAATTCATTAGCAATTAGTTTTTTAAAGCCATACTTGTTCTTGCATCAGTGTTAGTTAGGCTACTCTTAATTTTTTATAAAAAAAATCTGGAAAACGTAAATTTCATCCACAGGCCCTTAGACCAACATGAAGCATAGTGGCCGTCCATTATTAAGTAAATTTAAAGATGGTTGTGAATTTCCATTACAGACAGGGCATTTTTTGTGTCACAAGTTCCTCGACTAATTATGTTTAGCTCGAGCTAAAAAGTTGGATACTAGAAGCAAGTCGGAATAAGAAGTACCGTCACGTCGTCTGTCTATGCATGTGTTATTGTCTCATGAATGCGTTATCCAGAGAGCACGTCGTCGTCTCTATGAAATAGGATGCGCACCAAGATTTACTAAACAACTTGTAGAATCTTAACAAGTCACTTGAAACGAACCGCCATGCAACGACTCTTTGTAGTCTTTAATATCAAACACATCTTGGCTAGATCAGTTCAGTACCACAACCAGTCAGACACAAAGAGAACTACTTGCTGTTAACAAATCTTCTTCGCTTAAATTAAATCACTTTGCGGGAATTTCTTTGAACGCCCTTTTGTTGAAGTTGGAGCTCAATTTCAACTATGTACTTTGAGCTTTTTTATTCAAATCTATTGATGTGTTAAAGATTTATCAGAAAAGACTTCTTGAATAACTGACTTCATAATAAGAAATTGGGAATGTCACTTACGAGCCTTTTTGTTGCTAAACTTATTTTAATTAATATCACAAACTAAATATTGATGGGGAACAATTTGTCTCTCTGTATGATCCTATACAGGGTGTTGTGTCACAAAATCGAGTTTTGATATGCGATGAGCAAGCTTTGATCTCCAGATTTGCAGCCGGTTTTTAAGTTAAAAAATCCTAGATATAGATGAAACAGAGCAAATAAAATAATAACAAAACGTTCCATTGCCGCCATTAGTATCATGTTGTTTTCTTAATATCCAGAAAAAACTGTGAAGTATTGAAAAGATGCACAAAAACTCCAAAAGCAATTTCATTATCTATCACAGATCCTTCTAAAAGATACATATGACTCCTGGATAAAATGGAAAAACGTGATAGTTTTTTTACACTGAAAACCTACATAATAGCCTAGAGACTAGACGACAAAGAAAACAGAGTAAGTATAACAGGAAGCAGTGACATTTAAAGTCCTTCATTCAATATCGATCGGGGCTGTCCGCGTTTACACATCCATGAACTAGGCTTTTCAAAACTGTGGAAACTGAAAAGAAATTTACAGCATAGCATTATAAAAATGGATGCCAACTATTCCACTGTACGTTTCGAGGATTGTTTTTATTGGAATGGAATGTAAAATTAAATTTCACATTTTATTCCTGTATTTAAAATAGTTGAAAAGCGGCACTTAGGGTTATATTCATATAATTTGAATTAGGATACATTAGAAGTACGCCATGCATCTTGGTATAATGACAGGGCACATGATACTTTTATAAAGAATCATGGGTGTATCTATAAAAACGGGCCTTGGAAGAACACTCTTGTATAAAGGCGTGGATTTAAATAGCTTAAATTTATTGTTGTTACTGTTATTTGAATCCTTCTTCTTCGGTAACTGGGTAAAAAGAATTTTGTAAATATTTTTTTATTAGTTTACAGAGATGCTTGATACTTATTATTAATTTGGTTCTTAAAAAACGTTAAATTATTTTTTTAAATATTGTTCAGATACGAACGCGATAAAAATACACCTTCTTTATTTTTAATAGCAGAACAAGAATGAACAGGTTTGAGTTAGTTCTGTAGAATAAAAATCAGAGGTCGGACATATCAATCGGATATGACGTCAACCCAGGGTTGGCTTTAGGTAGTTATGTATGAGATTTGCATTCATATATGAAACGATATCTTACCTTGATTTTTTTTTTTAGCGAAGAATAAAAGTATATTATTAATATATAAATGTTTTGGAGTTAAACTTCGGCGCCTTTCGTTGAAAATCCATTTATATTGCGAGAAGGACCGATTGACGTCGACAGATGTAACTGGGCATACTTAAAATATGTAAACTTTCGCACATTCATGCCCGGTGTAGCAAACTCTACTTCTTTGCCGTTTAAAAGTTCTGTTACAGCTGTCATCGTAACAAATCCGGGATTTTTTTAAACAGTTTGGAATTTTGTTTGTACCCTTGCAACAATTTCTCCCTGTAATTGAAAAATATATTGTCGATGTTGGCTGATATTGAAGGTCCCGTATGGCTAGAGGAATTCGTGAAAAACTTTCGTGTATGGTCTCCAAATTTTCTTAAACAGTTGGATCCATAAATACATGTTGCGCCTGTGAAATTTTAACTGTTGCATTATGGATTTCACATTTTCAAAAGGTCAGTAATAGTACGATGCTGCCCCGAGCCAAGTTCCGCATAGTGTTATAATGGGCTCTGGAGGTAATGAGGTATTTGGTAGAAATTTCATGAAATAACCATACACGACCTGGTACTTTAAGAAAAACTTTCTTTACACTAGATATCAAAGTATAAACGTTAGGGTAGCACCCCGTAATAGTTTCAGCAATCCTATGAAGCCCATGTGCTAAACATGTTACATGAAGTATATTCTGATATGTTTTCTTCAAAATCTTTCAGCAGCTTTCATATAATTCACTCCGGTAAGAAATAATAAGAACTTGTCCTTATTCTCTGCATATTTGTCGCCTCAAAACTTTTGTAGACTTGCCTTCACTACCTCCGCTATTTTCCTCCAATGCGTCCACGCAAAACAACATGTACTTCCCATGAAGCTCAGAAGAAATTTTCAGTTTAATATTTTCACACTCCGTTAGTAAATATTTTTCTCTTAGTGTAGACTCCGAAGGCACGTTAACATTGTTATATTTGCCACTAACACATTTTTCCAAAAATTGTCTAAAAGTGGATTGTCTAGTTTCTGACCACGATATGTTACATCCTATCATAAATTCCACAAATCTAAGTTAAAATTACGTTGCATGTCACTGTAATTAAAGCCACTTACGCTCCGTTTATGGTTTTCTGAGGAAATATGTCTATTAATATTTATGTTGCACCACGAAATTACTTTATCACATCTAGTGCAACAGAATTGTCTACCATCAAATTGTAAATTGGCAATATGGCGATTCCAAGAATTTACTGTAGCTTCCGTCGGTTTAGTAGGTACGTTGTGACATTTTAACTGCACGTTTTAGTACCTACATCCAAATGAATCCACTAGTGATGGGAAGAATCGAATAATTCGATTATAAGATTAATCGAGTTATTTAGATTAATTATTTTAAAAATATCTCGAGATAATTTAGTAGTATTAAAATTGTAGTGCTCGGCGGTCAGCTGGAGAATCGCGTGAGGAGAGATGTCAAATAAAAATATACTAGTATCAAAAGGAGATGTTACGCTCATACTGGAAAACTTTTAGAATTAATCGAAATAGTAGACGTACTGATGACTGAACGTAGTAAGTACTATATACGTAAATGTGCAGACGGAGGCGGGACATGACAACATGAGACATTCGATGGTTTCGATGCAGTGCAACAGAGATAGGCGCGCTGTCGCTGTGGCGGCCGATGTATTCTGAAAGTAAAATCGGCGGCATAAACGTCTGAAAATGTAACTTAATTATTTCATCATATACAATTTTTATAAATGATATAATTGATGAGAGAATAAGACAGTAAAAGATGATATGACATACCACTTCTCCACAGAGAGAGCTGCCGGGGAGTGTTCATGTTTATAAAAATTATAAATGAAATAATAATTGATTGATATACAAAGAAGATTTTAAAAGCAAAAGTCATTCTGATAATATTTTTGCTTATTTGAAAAATAAGATTACGGTTATCAGAAAAAGAAATGAACTACAAATTGCCCATAAAACTCAACGTGAAGATGACTTTGGAATAAAGTACCCTTGTTTTCTTATCAGATTTTTAGCAAAATGCTAAATAAAAAAGATGAATCGGTAAAGGATATGAGGCTCGGGTAAACTGGCCACCACGTTCTTCTGACATTAGACAGTGTGATTTTTTTATGGGAATCTAAAAATCATGATGTATTCAGTATATTTCAATTTTAATTCTATTTTTTATTTTTTCTTTGTACTTGTCTAAATGGTAGTAATATGCAGTGAGATTTCTAATTAAATTTAATGGGTCAATAAATACACCAGTTTTTTTCAATAAAATTTTTTTGCACATAACAAAATCTAATAAAAAGGCAAAGAAGTTGTAAAAATGATATCTAACTCCAAAAAAAGTTTAAATGTATTGGATGAATCAGTTTTTTGGCACAAGCAACTTCTTATATATGTTGAAGATAAAGGCAGTCAGATTATTTTAAAAAAAATACAGCTTTTCCGCATAAGTAGCTTAAAAATCAGGAACAATTAAAAATATCAAAGGACCCATTGGAGTACTAATACATGGTACAGAAATTGTTTCTTATAAGGGTTGTTCCAACAGCAGCCTCGGACCAGTTTGAAACCATCAAAAATATAGAGTCAGCTGCTTCATGTACGCTAAGCTCACTGTATTTACATTTTACAGGACTTAACTGGGCGAATATTTCTGATGGTTTCAAACTAGTCCGAGTCTGCTGTTGGAACAAATCTCGTATAAGATTATACATGCTTCTTTATATGATTTAGCATGGAAGGGCCACCTGATCCTAAAATGAACTAAAAAAATACTGTACTCAGATTAAACTATAACTTTACTGTCTTATACAAGAATAAATAAGTATCGGAAAAATACTTAGTCTAAAACCAATACCATTTGAAATTTTGAAATCAGTAAACAGTACGTACAATGTTTTAATTACGTTAATTAATACTGATAGCGTTGAAAAAGGGCTTCCTCTACAGGCAGAAATTAATTTCGAGGAAAGACAGAGAAATGCTAATTGGCAAAGTTGGTGGAAGCCGCAAAACGTTCGTTATTCTAGTTCTTGCCATTAGGTAGGTAATCAGGTAATTATAGCCACATATTCAATTAACTATTTATATGAGTTAGTGGATCTCGTATATGTAAAATATAAAAAAATATATAGGCAGTCAGTTTTTTATTTATTTGTAAGTTTAAACTGAATTTAACTATCATTAGATGTAAAGAATTATTTATGTGGAAGTAATATTCAAGAAGAGAAAATGGAAAATAATGACAAATAAAATTCAGGCAAGTGTTTGAAAAATATATAAACATATGATAATTATTTTTTGACCTTCTAAAGGCACTTTTTTATGAACGTTTAGTAGCGTTATTGGTTTTTTCTGGAGTTTTTTGAGGATGCCACCGCAACTTTCGATTTTATTATCGGCGCCATATTAGATTTTTATAGATTTGAAATCTACATAAAATTCTCGTTTTTCCTCTGTATTACATCGTTTTTCGTACGAATGAATCATTTTGAGATAGTTGGCAAAAACAAAATAGAAAATTTTCGGTTTTAAATTACTAAGACGATTCCAGTTAATCTTGTTCTCAACGAATTAAATTAGCTCTCAATTTGCTAAAACTCTGTTAATTTAATAGACTCTCTGTATCTTACAGTTTCTGATGTCCCAATGGTAACAGTCGAATTTGGGACACACTATAGTGTCATACATCAGGAGAATGAGAATTTTATGTAAAATTTGATTCCTATAACGTTCTCACCCCAATTTTTTGTAGTTGAAAATAAATTAAAAATGTTTAACGTAACACAATATTTTTTCCAAGGATTTCGAAAATTTCAACAAAAAACAATTGAAAGTCAAATAAAAGTGGGAAGAAACAAAGCAATGTTTCTTTTAATGAAACATCCTGTATATTTTTAAATTTTGAAAAAGGTTTAAAAGTATCTTTCCAAAAATATAATATAACATATATTATTATATTTATCTTCGTATTTAGTAAAATACTGATGATAATAATTGAAATAATTTAACACCGAGATGGCTTTGAATGTTTTTTGAACTGTCAAATAGTTTGTGTTGTAACTCTTTTGCGTTGATTAAAGTTAAAAATGCCTTACTCAGCAAAGAAAAAAATATATATTAGAATGTTATTGAATAAGTGATTATAAACTCTTGTGCTGCTCACAGAATGTATACCGCTCAATGTCTTGACAAGCAAATACCGCATCGCACTTATTTTGAAAAATTAATAGACGATTTAGGGAAAGAGATCCAATTGCTAAAAATAAAGAAAATAGAAATAAACATAAAACTGTGTTCACAGAAGAAAGTGATTTAAATATTACATTTTTATTTTGAGGAAAATCCGTTCCATTCGATTAGTGATGCTGCTCAAAAGGATTGAAATATATCTTTCAAAAAACTAAAAAAACATAAATATACGCCATACAAAATACAACCAGTACAACTGTTACATGAAGATGAGAAAAACAAACGTGAATACTGCAATAATGTTTTAAATAGATTTGTTTTGAAGAATCATATTCTTAAATATATATTATGGAGTGATGAGGCATATTTAATAAACGAAATTCACATTGCTGGTCAGTAGAAAATCCACATAAAATATATAAAATTAGATTCCAAGGGAGAAATTCAATAGGAGTGTGTTGTGGCATAATAAACAATAAAGTTTTTGAGGCCCCATTTTCTTTGGATCTTTAACTGGAGTCAGATATTTTAATTTACTTCAAAATGAAATAAAGAGGAACATATTGACAGAGTAGTGCCTATAGTTCTCTTAAATGATATTATTTGGCGCCAAGATGGCGCACCTGTACATAATATATGATACCTGTTCGGGATCTTTTTAATAACAAATACTCAAGAGTGGATAAGAAAGCATGTTATTATAAAAGAGCTGTTAAAACTATTATCAATCCCAGAAACCGCCTTTTTAAAAAATCTTTACATCTGATTGGTTATAATTCTTAACACCCCTATTATAATAAAGTAAGAAGATACATCGTAGCCTTGATTATCGATAAAAATAGGTAAACTTAGTTTAAATGTATTTAAATGAACCCTGTATACGTGCCGAAAAAGTGTATATTGCATGTCTTTAGAGTCTTAATTTTTTTCAGCGTGAGTACAACGACCCAGAATATTGTGAAGTATTCAAATATTAAGTGGAAAATTGATAATTAACACGCTTTTCAACTTTTTTAACGTACTAGTTACTATACAGGTATTTTAAGTTGATACAGATCTTTTTTTAATTTATTTCGTATATAATTAACATATTAACGTACATTTTATGTATAATTAATCCTTTTATGTTTGCGTTTTGAAAACTGTTACGATTTTTGTGGTTAAATAAGAATTTTATTTATACTATAGTAAAACAGTTGGTGTAGATTTATTATTTTCTAATGGAATATTTAAATTATACAAACGACTTTTAAAATTACTTAGAAGAGAACCTTAAGCTTACTGTTACTACATATGACATCACAGTTCAAAATTCAAAGTTTATAAGGATTCAACAAAAACAATAGAAAATAAAAATCCACTGTCAATTATTTGGGGATCAGAACTTCCTCTTCGTAGTAAAACTCGACGTGTGGTAAGAGTTTGTAATAAAAATAATTTTTTACGTTTCAAAAAAGTAATATTTTGACGTTTCAAAAAAACTCGATGTGTAGTTGGTTTGTAATAAAGTAATTTTTGACATTTCAAAAATGTCACATTGGTGGAATGTCACTAATATTTTTTTTGGCATTTCAAATTGACGTTTCAAAAAAGTCACATTGCTGGACTGTCACTAATATTTTAAAATTTTAAATGTCAAACAAAATTTGACATTTCAAATTGACGTTTCAAAAATGCCACTAATATTTTTTTTGACATTTCAAATTTTAAGAACTGCTTTTGCTCATCAACGAACTTAATCTCTAGAATGTGTGTACCAAATTTGAAAGCTTTGTCTCAAAAATTGTAGCTGCTATCGCGAACTAGACAGACACACAGACAGAAATTTTTTTGTCTAAAATTTTGTGTATCGTCATAATTCGTCGAAATGCGTCCAGAAATGCAATAAAAATTTTCAACATTTTTTTCACGAATACATACCTTCCGCACTTTGAGGGGTGAGGAAGTAATATATAGGACATTATTTAAATATAAACCTGAATTTATCGATACTGAACCAAAGATGCTCCACAACACAGCAAACCTTATTGATTTACAAAATATTCATATAACTGAGTTCCCTCTACTCATAATACCATTATTGTAAGATTTAAATACTTAGGATATTCTGTATATTATTTAAAAAATAGCAAATATTTTTTTGAAAAACTTTCAGAAAGTAGCCTTACAGTAATCATCTAATGGTGCGTTCTGATGTATTAAGTCTTTTTTACAAATGTTCCGGTAGATAAAACTTTAACTATCATTAAGAATAAATTAGGAAACGACAGGAACTTGGTGAATAGAATATATAACGTAGAAACTATAATCAAATTACTTTATCTATTAAATCAGCACGATTTCGGTATGGCCATGTGTTCTTTGCCCTCTCCCATTTTACATATTTTTATAGAAGACTTAAAAAAAACATTGTAATTTATAAACCACGCGTACTACTGCTGGTCTCGCTAATTAACTTAAGAATTGTACAATTTTATTATTAAAACTGTTATAGCTTTTTATTTTGAATGTCTCTTAAAACGCTTACTTTTTCTAAAGTTTGGCAGATATCTAGAATATGTCCAGTATCTAAAAGCAAATATAACAATGCTTTCCGAAAATTACACACATACAGCAACATTGTGTAACTTTTTAAATCTTTAATGTATGATATCCTTTTAAGCCAAGTAAAACATCAAATTTGTCATGATCAGCATGTATTTATGTCAGGCCGGCCGGGCCGTTCTGCTAGCAATTTGATATGCATCACGAAATAATTCCTAGCTGCAAATCTAGAAATAGGAAATCAAGTTGATATCGTTTATACGGATTTTTCTAAAGCCTCCGAGGATTTGACCACGATATTTTGCTACATATGTACACTGTGAGTATTTGGTCTAACTGAATCCTTTGTTAAAATATTTGAGTCATATTTAGAAGATAGTCGGCTATCGTTTCTGGTCTAATGGGATTATCGCAATATATGGTATTCTTAAGTGCTCCGTATTCGGACCACTATAATTTAATATCTTTATAAATACATCATCAATGATTTACGATGAAATACATAACTATGTGTTGATGATTTAAAACTTTGTATAGTTCTATTGCTATTATAGAAGATAGTGCTGAATTTCAACTTGATCTCATATGGTTTACAACCTAGTGTAGTGTAAATAAGCTGCCATTAAATATCGCAAAATATAAATCGATGATATATCATCGTATGAAGATTGCATTGATATTAATGATATTACAGCTAGTTCGCTTAGAAACTTAAGTTTTATTTTACATAACTAAAAGAGATCAATGAAAATACATTAAAACTTTTTAACTCGTTTATTTTATCAAAACTTTAATAAGCTTCAATTGTGTGAAGTTCTGGCTATGGCACAAATAAATTTAACACTGAAAAGCCTCAGAGACGTGTTCTCAAATATCTTTGGTATAAGTGTCTTGATCCTGAAGTGGCTTAAAACTTTGATGTGAAGCAACCAAGTTGAAATCATTTACAGATGGCTAAAATTCAGTATGGTGTTTTGGTGTTGTGGATGTGTTGTGCGATGTTGTGGAAAACCACTTCGGTGTTCTAAGTGTCTTGAAACTTACCCAGAGAGGGGATTTTCACATTATGAACTATTAACTCACATAAGTGAGCTAGAAGCACACATTTATTACTTTCTTGTATTCCTTTATAAGATTTTAAATATGAGATAGATTTTTCTAAATCTTTGGGTGCCTTAGCTTTTATATTCCAGATCTACAGAATCGTTCGAATTCGTCTCTGTTCTATTTGCCTGTGCCTCGAACGAACTTACTACTGTTCTCTCATTTGTATCGTATGTGCTATAACAATACTTCTTTACAAACTAACAGATGTTTTTAGTACCACAATAAATGAGATAAGGAACCTTTGTTCTAAAACTGCATATTCAAATATATTTTATTTTAGTTTTATATGACATCTAAAATATTTTGTGTGTGACAGACCTCAACCTATCTTTTCCGTATCTAACTGTTTTTTATAAGTGTTTGTATTAATTCTCTATAATATTAATATTGATATAATCTTTATTATATTGTATACAGAAAAAGAAGCATTAATTAAATTTGCTATAGAAATATAAAATAATAAGGAACTACCCTTTTCGGACATTTTGATTAAAAAACTAGATAACACACATGAAACTAAAGTTTATAGAATATTCATACCAGCAGATATTTAAATTTCAATTCTAATCAAAATATTAATTTTAAAAAAGATGATATTGTAACTTGGTGGGAATAGGTCAATCAAAAACAGAAAAACTACTTTTTTTAATTTAGTCGACGTTTCGCTATATTTTATATACATATAGAGCTGGTACAAAACATAGATCAAAGTAAATACAACATAAACACATAAACGGTCTTTACTTTATCAACGACACATAGCAAATGATAGTGGAATATCTGTTATTTCTCTTATATTTTTAAATATAGTTAATTTTGTTATTGTTGTTGTTTTTATCTTTTAATACGTGTGCGCTTTTTTAAATATGTAAAAACAATATTATACTGAGTACTTACATTATGCTTATAATATTATAGTAATTAAAGTTTTCAATATCTATTCTTTTTATTAACTGAATTTTTCTTTTTATATGGCGAGCATTTCATCAAAAATTCGTTTTTTTTTTTAATTGTTTTGTTCATTCAATATTTCCACATTTTCAAAATTAATGATATCCCTCTTTGGTATGAGTAACTAATGCTGTTTCATTAATTACATTTTTGTGTAAATTATTTGGAGCAACGTTATTTTTATGTTCATATATTCTTTTCTTTAAATCTCTTTTGGTTTGACCTATATATACCGTGTTATAATTGCTACATGGATTGCTATGATTAACGTTAGACATAAGTTCTGTTGGCGTTTGTGATTTAATTTTGGTGAAAAACCTTCTTTTTATTGTGTTTTCATTTTTAAATGCAATTGATATATTATTATTGAACAAAATGGAACGTAATTTTTCAAAAGACCTTGTATATATAGAATAGAATTTTGTAAACAATTTTTGTTTCGTCACTTTTGTAATTATTATGTTATTCTTCATATTTTTTAAAATTCAGTTTATAAGATGTATTAGATAATTATTGGTTTGTAAGATATGTTTTTACATTATTAATATTTCTCTTCCTGTATCTTAAACTTATGTTTAACGTTATTTATAGCATTCCATGTAGCAGTTGTAACACGGTATACACTGTGTCCCAAATTGGGGGTACATGCATTGCTATCTCGGTTATTATTAGAGATAGAGAAACGGTTAAATGGGGACTTTTCTGAAGAATTTTATGACCGTTTCAATGCCGTTTTTAAATTCGGCCTAACTCTGTCCGTTTTCCAGATATTTTCAAAGAACTGCAATGGTGCATTTTAAAAAACTTCCCGTATATGCCTAATTTGATGACTGGTGATATTTTAATAAGTACATTATTAGGACACTTTTTTAAGGTGCTTTCGTTGACATTACCAAAAAATGTCTATCATCATTTGTTTTTGAGTTAATGCCGCTAACTTTGTTTTTTCTTATGGGCGCCATATTGGATTTTTTAATAGTTCAATAGTACTCTTAATTTCCTTTTCAACGATGTATCACAATATCAGGAAAAAATTAGTTAGTTGGTGTAAAAAAAAAGTTTCCTAAATAAGCCATGAAGAAAATTTATTTTAAATAATTCGATTTTATTAGCTTTAACTTAAAAATAAAACAAAAAATTAAAATACATTTAAATGAGTTGTTGAATTGATTTGCACCATTCAAATCAAATAAAATAATCGTATAATTTTTTGTAATAGTAGGTGCCATGGATCTTGTTACCATGATAATAGACAAAATAATGTTTAATTGACAGTTCTTGTTGTCATAATTGCTGCTTTTCTTTTTACTAGTATTTCACTGTGATCTACCAATACTTTGTAATATCTAATTTTGTGTGTTCTTTTATCAAGTTCTTTTTTTGAATTTATTATGGCTTTGAGATCTACAAACGAAGAAAAGTTAAATATGCTACAGATTTATTTTAAATCAAATAGAAATACTGATGAGATATTAAGAATTTACGAGGATAACTTTCCAGAACGTGTGCAACCGAATGGAAAGTATTTTAGGAGTCGTGTTATTAATTTATTAAATTATGGACGGTTTAATGAAAAAAAAAATAAGGCTTATGAGATAGATACCGAAGAGCGAAATAACATTGTATTAGAATACGTAGAAGATAATGCTACAGCATCTGTAAGACAAATTTCAAATCACGTAGATGTTCCCAAAACAACTGTGCATAACATTTTAAAGAAAAATCATTATCACCTACACAAACCAACCATCGTTCAAGGTTTACAAGAAAATGACTATGAGAGAAGAGTAGCATATTATGATTGGTTTATACAAAAATGTCTACAGAACCCAGACTTTTACTTCAAAGTATTATGGACAGACAAGAATAGATTCACTAATAATTAGTGAATCCAAATTTGGTTTGAAACCTTCTTTGGCTAATTATGTGAGGATTCTGGATAATCCAGTAGTGTGTGTTAAGTCTATTAATAACACCACAATTTTTGTGGTGTTTTCAATAGACACACACTACTGAAGTATCCAGAATTCTCACATAATTAGCCAAAGAAGATTTCAAACCAAATTTGGATTCAATGTCTGGTGTGGTATCATAGGTAAACTTGTTTAAATCATTCATTGATAATAATTCATATAAAAAATACTTTCCAGATAATCGTATTATTGGACCATTTATTTATCACGATAATTTGAACAGTGCAAATTATTTGCGAATGTTGCAAGGAGAAATAATACCGACTCTTAGACTTGCTGTAAAAGATATTAACCAGATTTGGTTTATCATGATGGTTGTCCAGCACATAATAGTGGCATAGTAACACAATTCTTAAAAGCAACTTTTGATAATAAAATAATTGCAAATAATGGCAATGTTCTATGGCCAGCCAGGTCTCCTGATCTCACTCCTTTGGAATATTTTCTTTGGGGCATACAAAAACCGAAGTTTATGCATTTGAACAACCAAAAAATATTAAAATTTTAGAAGAACGTGTAAGAAATACTTTGGTTACTTTTAACAGAAATACTTTAAGGAAAGCGTGTAGTTCAATATTGAAGCGATGTCAAAAGTGCATGGATGAACAAAGACGACATATAGAAAATATTTTTAAAGTTTTCAATTAATTTGTTGAAATTCTAAGTTGAAGGTTATAAAATCGGATTATTTTAAAATAAATTTTCCTCATGGCCTACTTAGAAAACTGATTTTTTTTATATATTTTACACCAGTAACTAATTTTTTCCTGATATTGTGATACATCGTTGAAAAGGAAATTAAGACCACTATTAAACTATAAAAAAATCCAATATGGCGCCCATAGAAAATACAAATTTAGTGGCATTAACTCAAAAAACAAATGACGATAGAAATTTTTTTGTAACGTCAACGAAAGCACCTTAAAAAGTGTCCTAACAGTGTATTTATTAAAATATCACCAGTCATCAAATTAGGCAAATACGGGAAGTTTTTTAAAATGCACCCTTACAGTTTTTTGAAAATGGTCATAAAATTCTCAAGAAAGTCTCCATTTAACCGTTTCTCTATCTCTAATAATAACCGAGATAGTAATGTTTGCACCCTGATTTGGGACAGTGTATGTATGTATGTATGTATGTATGTATGTATGTATGTATGTATGTATGTATGTACGTACGTACGTACGTACGTACGTACGTACGCACGCACGCACGCACACACACGCACGCACGCTTGTATGTATGTATGTATGTATGTATGTATGTATGTATGTATGTATGTATGTATGTATGTATGTATGTATGTATGTATGTATGTATGTATGTATGTATGTATGTATGTATGTATGTATGTATGTATGTATGTATGTGTGTATTTTACAAAAAAATGTAATTAATGAAACAGCATTAGTCAGTTACTCGTACCAAAGAGAGACATAACTTTGGTTTTGAAAATGTGAAGATAATTGTCAACAAAGAATATAAAAACGTGAATTTTTAATAAAATGCTCACCATAAAAAGAAAAAATTCAGTTAATAAAAGAAGAGAAATTTAGCCTTCTATAATATTATAAACAATAATGTATGTCAATATAATATTCTTTTTACATATTTAAAGAAGGCGCACACGTATTAGAAGATAAATAGCAACAATAAGAAAAAGAACTACAATTAAAAATACAAAGGAAATAACAAACAGATAATCCACTATCATTTGCTGTGTATTGTTGATAAAGTAAAGACCGTTTATATGTTTAATGCTGTATTTCCACTATGTTTTGTACCTGCTTTTATTTGTTTGATGTGTTACTGATTATGAACAAGAAAAACCCAATTTTTCTGTAAGCTTTTATTCCATTTAAATATTCACATGATAATTAATTAATACATAATTTATAGTACCTTTAATAGTTTAAACAATTTTACATTCCGAAAAGGCATTATATATAAAAAATAAATAAATAAATATAAAATACATTTTCATGATTTTAATCTATAATATTTATGTATATGTATATATGTATGTTTATATATGTCTGTATATTTACGTGTATAATACATATGTAGTATTTTTTATGTTTGGCTAACGTTTGTCGTATATTTGTCTCTTTTAGAGTACTCAGGATGCTAATAAAAAATACAACGAAACGTCGACTATGTTAAAGTAGTTTTTTTTTCTATTTTGATTGACCCATTCCCACTAAGTTGTAATATCAATATATAGCAGGTCATTAAATATTCAAGAAGTTAGAAAAAGTGTTGTAAATTGTCTGTATGCAAAAATCTGTAGCAAAAGTCAAAAAAATTAATTTAATACCTACGGTCCTAAATAAAAGAGATTATTATCACAAATTATTCTTGTCGACAATTGGCTTTATATTATTATATTATTCAGCCCATGAAATGACTCACTATAGCAAAAATACCATCACGAACAAATGAATCAATTTGCATATTTTTATAAAATGAGAATTATGTTTTTATCAGAGAAAACATTACAAATGCAATTTTTATGCCATATATTCGACTCACGAAAATGCAGTTTGATGCGTTACGGATGCATAAATTTTGAGATAATAGAGTGCACGGGCCCATATACTTGTAACGAGCCATTTTGCTGTCTCTTGTTTTGGAATTGGACAATTTAAGTCCTGGCCAGATAGCATCGTGTACAAATTAAGATGATATCTTCCTGCGGAGAAATTGTCCTGAATTATTCGAGGCACAAACTTCTGACGTGTTCGGGCACTTGGCTACCCACTTTCAGCTTTTTTTCTTGCGATTATGGTTGTATAAATTAGGCAAATTGAGCGGAGTTCTACTTGTTCGGTCGTTATCTGGAATCTAATTTGGGTTATTTAATCAAACAATAACATAAAGTAAGTCCAATGCTTACATTTCCAGTGAAGTTGTACTTCCTGCCTGCTACAAAGTGTTTTTGCACCTTCTTTACGTCACTGTTAGTTGGCTTTAATTTATGAGCAAAGAGACCTTGTTTACTTTTCTTCTAATATACAAAGTCGTTACAAAAATGTCATTGGAGATGTACGAAATTTTTAACAACAAATGTTTTATAGATACTACCAATATTTATAGTCAAAAAACTCTTTTTCTGTGTAACGTATTTCAGTTTGAAACCTTTTAGGTCATTTTTAAATGTGTATGTTTTGCATGTTTTTAAATCTGTTGGTATATATCTTAAAGCTTAAATGATAAAGTGATGTTTCAAAAGTGAAGATCTCTGAATAGGGAATTCTTGATTCTTGTAGGTTATGTGTGATTAATGGTATTAGTTTAAAACTTAGACATTTTTACATATGAGTATATTACATTGTTATATATAAAAATTGACACTACGGTAGGAATATTATTATTTCTGAAAATATCCTTACAAGATTGAAGATTTTTTTGAATTAAATATTAGAGGTACTATATTTTTTGCAAAACTCGTACGTGGTTTACATTTACGCCTTCCCATTCTGACATACTTTCTTTCCTCCTGTCTATCTATACATGAAGTGGAGTGTCATTTTGACACTTTAAAATACAGCGTACGTTGAACTTTTATTACGGTACGATCTCGAGAGTCTATTCTGTTTCTAAAGTACAGGAACACCACTTTATTTTATCAGCGGTATGATAGCAGCTCGGATAACTACAGTGTAGATACAGTACGTCCAGAGGTCTGTATGTATGGTTGTCGCTTTCTAGAAATGGACAACTTATCAGCCGAAAATGATTATCTGTTTACAAGAAAATTTATTCCTTATAGCTGTGTTTTAAATAAAATTTCAACTTCACTCACTCTATTTCATTTAAGATTGGTTTCACAGAAGAATAAAAATAAAAAAAATTAATATATTATTATGCAACGTAAATATTAACCTATATTACAAGTAAGCAACCCAGGAATCAAACAAGAGGTTATGATAATGCAAGAACGGTGATCAACTATATCAAGTAAAGTTCAGTTACGGAAACTACTACTACTATAAGCAGGCAAATGTTTACAAAAACAATTTATCGATGATTTCAAATAAAGGTAAGTTACTGAAACTACTACCACTGGCAAGCGGTTAAGGACTCTACAGTGCAGCAAGTTTAGGTGTATGTGTTTACGGGGTACAAGCATAACACTGCTGCAGAATGTCAGTGCAGGGACAGGCGGTTGATGAGACTTTCTAGTCAGGGGTGTGCTATATCTTTAGATTAGCTCCTTATGTCCCTTGTTAGGGTTTATTCACTGTGTCAGATGGAACGGATAATGTAATGTAATATAATATTCCGGGGCACTTCGTGAAATTCTATTCACAAACAAGGCCATAAAACTCTCGCTTATATCACTTCGCGTTTAACTAGTGAATTCCTATCCACAAACAAGGCTTTAGACCTACTGGTAACAATAACACAGGCCTACAAAAAAAAGTTCTGTCCTAGAGATCAAACCCAACTTTTCCCATGTATTTTGATACGCTGAAACCGAATTTGGGTAAAAAATTTTAACGCGTCGATTTCTCTACGATATAACTTTCTATAATCTCCTAAGGGGATATTTTTTTGAAA
Source organism: Rhamnusium bicolor (assembly GCA_029963845.1). Classification (NCBI taxonomy): domain Eukaryota; kingdom Metazoa; phylum Arthropoda; class Insecta; order Coleoptera; family Cerambycidae; genus Rhamnusium; species Rhamnusium bicolor. The sequence goes on along the minus strand of JANEYF010003293.1, from coordinate 8,312 downwards.
AAAAAATTCTATAAGGCTTTTTGGGTCACTGATCACGAATCTAAAGTTAAATATAAATTTTGACATAATGAGAGCTGTCAATAAGCTGTCAAATTTCATGAAAAATGTAAAAAATCAATATTTGGAGCATATTATTCAGTCTTTTGGGCTGCTGATAATGAATCAGTAGTCAAAAATGAACTTTGATATATGGATTATTCAGAAAATTTGACATCTTGTTGACAGCTGTCTTTATGTCAAAATTCGTTTTTGACTTCTGATAGCAGCCCAAAAAACTTAATAATATGCTCCAAATATTGACATTTTTCATGAAATTTGACAGCTTGTTGACAGCTGTCATTATGTCAAAATTCATTTTTGACTTCAGATCCGTGATCAGCGACCCAGAAAACCCTTACAGAAATATTTTCAACAAATTTCCCCCTTGGGGGATTATAGAGGGTTATAGGGGGTCGTAGAGAAAAATTGACGCTTCACAAAAATTTTTTTTTGTCAAATTCGTTTTCAGCGTGTCAAAATACATGAGAAAAGTTGGGTCTGATCTCTAGGACAGAACTTTTTTTTTGTAGGCCTGTGTAATTATTAAACTATGATCGAGATGAACCTTTATCCACAAACGAGGCCTTAGAATTATATCTTTACGCCAACATCTCATAATGACAACTGAATATTCCCGATGCTCGTTGTTAAATAGGTAATCTGAATTTATTAGTGAATTGCGAAACTTCTCCAATATCCTTGGCCGATCAGATTAGCAAGCAATCGTAGATAATTGACAATTTACGGAAAGAATAATAAAGCAGTTATTCGGATACAATCAGTAAATGACGGAAATACGGATACAATCGGTAAAATTGCGGAAGTAATTCTTACCACTGTTTACGGCGGAGGACACTGGATATAGTTTTTCCTATCTGAATGTAAACACTATGAAACGCTGTACAAAGGAGTTAACTCATAATTACATTCATGCCATGGACGTCGAACCAACGGGTAGCAGCGATTCAGATGGACTGTTTACACAGATTGGAAATATTACACCTGAAGCTGTTTGTTGCTTGTTGTTCTGCTGCTGGTGGATCGAAAAACTGACCATTCTCATCGACGCCGGCAATTTTATATCCAAATTGTGATGAGATAGTCACGTGACACTGCGTGATGAACCTAGTTTTAGCTGATGTGCGTTCCAAACATATTTTAAGCAAGGTTGGCGCAACAACCTTAAACAAAGTCTGTGCGTACTAAATAATATAAACAGATGGTTATTAAATATACTGGGGTTGTGACTCGCTTTCTCACAACTTGAAAACATGTTTCTAAAAAGAAATTTCTTAAAACGGCCATCTATTAATACTTCCTATTTTTCTTTGAAAATGTACTGTTTTCCAACCAATTTTAGCAAAATTGGTGTCAATAGTTAGCTGATTAAATAGCCTACCAAACCATATATCAAGATGGCCAAAACTTCAAAATTCAAGACAGCGGACGCATTGAAACTAGGCCTTCCTTTGCGCTCATTTTTTTTAATTGCAAGGGTATCGAAATGACAGAAATAATTACAGATTTTGATAGAATGAACTTCCCTATAAATTTTAAGACTACGATAAGTTATATCTGTTCACTGGATATAGAGATATGGCAAATTAAAAAAAGGTCTACTTATTTCAAAATCTGTAACAAAAAACAAACTTTGATAATTTGCTAAATTATTATTTCTCAACCAATTTTAATTAACTTGGTCTTGTGATACAGGCAACAGAATCGGCTTTAAGAAATTGCGAATCAAGTTATCGAAATATCAAAATTCAGGACTTATTTTCTACTAGTACTTCTATTCCTTATACTACTACAACATCTTAAATATAAACAACACCAATTCTAGAAATAATTTATAAATAACTTATCAAGGTAAACCACAAGGCACATGACAAACATTGTTTCGAAAGGAGAAGTGAATTGCTATACAATTGCCGCCCTGCAGTCCTGAGTTGAAAATCCACTGCATTACTTTGTATTGTCATATTTTTCTTCAAAAATTGCACGACAATGGTCGAAATCAATTTAATAATATTGAGGAGTTACAACAAGGCTTAGCAATATTGGGAAGAACTGTCTCAAATTTCTAAAACGCAGGCCATACACAGCTGGAGGAGAATATTTATGGCAATTGTGGTTGCACGAGAAGATGAAATCTTCAGTGAAACTACTGATCTTCACATTCCCATATCCGACACTGTTCAGTTCTAAATTATAAACTAGAAATATCGTAATGTATGACAGTTTTGACATGAGAGAAAAGATATTTTTTTAGTCTGAGTTCAGAAATTAAAAACGGTGTTAATTAGTGATAAAGGTCGTAAAAATATGGGTGATAGCTCATTGGATTCGGAATGACGTCTAGAAAAATGTGTAAAAATTGTTTACCACTGCACAAAAAAATTGCAAAGTTATTAACAAATTAAGATAAAAAAAGGCATTTTGTTTTTGCAAATAAATTCAGAAACTATTAATAATTAAGAAATTAAAAAAAAGATTCTTAAAGAGGACGAAATTTTTGATAAAAAAGTTCTAACTCCCGGAACTGTACCTCCATTATTAATAATTTTAATTTAATGGTGAAAATAGTGCTCCGCGCGGTGAGCATGTTTGCTGCCACAGACCTCAGAATCCGACCGTAGCAACAAAAAATTTTTTTTAGCTATAGAATATTAAATAAAAAATTTCAAAAAATTATCGGATCATCTAGACATCCCAAGGAACAATATCCATAATAAAAAAATTTTTCATCCATTTTTCATAAAATGTGCTTATTGTTAATTAACAAATTTTTTTTTGAGTTCACGTTTATGTTTATAATCAGATAATTGTTAAACTAAAGACGTGAAAATTATAACCGATGCTGAATACATTGTGACAAGTATACTTTATGGAATAATCACGTCACGATATTTTTAACTGTTATACCTATGTATGTTCATTGGTTATTAATCTTTTACGTTAACAAAAAAGTAATAAACGATAAGAAGGGTGAACAAATTTTTGTAATCAATATTTGATATTATCACTCTTTTTTGTATATCAAAACACTATTAGATTTTATAATTTTAAATTTTTAATGATATTTGTTTTTAAAAAATGTTATAAATAAATGAATTAGTTGCATATTTTAGAAAAAATTTTTGCCAATTTATTAGTGGAATGATATAATTTTTGAAAAAAAATTTTTCTTAAATTTTTTTATTGATTAATCATTTTTAACTTTTTTCATTATTTAAATAATAGATTAACAAAATTTTTTTTCTAAATTTATCATTTGCAATTTTCTACAAAGCAAAAAAAAAAAACTTTTTTTTTTCGATTTAAAATTTATTTATTTATTTAATAAACAATTTATAATAAACAATGGTCTAATGTATTAATATTTTTTTAGAAATAAGAAATATACTAGACAACCATATATTTAACCAATACAACAAATTTTTTTTTCGATTTTTATATAGAATTTTCCTACTCTACAGAAATTAAAAGTACCTCCTTCTTTTTGTTAAGTTATTATCCTCTATATCTTTTAAACTATTAGAGATACGAAAATGGTCGTTTTTATAAAGGACCAATTAATCTTTAAAATGAGTTAACCATCTAGTCTGTAACTATTGTTATCCTAAGCTATTATTATGCATTTGTTTTATAAAAAATTAAAGTTTCTTTGTCATTTTTTATTCAGTTGATTAAATATCTACCGAATAAGCTTTGATCATAACCTATATCTCCTTATATTTTATTTAATATTCTTCAAATTCGTATTCCATTATACAGTAACTATATTTCTATTTATTCTATTAATAATTAATTTAATCTACATGCTTTATTTATTTAAAAATTATTCAAAATAATATAAGGGTATTGACCATGCAAAAGAGTATCAAAATTGAAAATTCTATAAAAAATCGAAATTTTTTTTTGTACTGGTTAAATATATGGTTGTTTTAGTATTTTCTTTTCTATAAAAAAAATATTAATACATTTGACAATTGTTTATTACAATTTTTTAAATAAACAAATAAATTTTAAGCAGAAAAAATAATTTTTTTGACATTGTAGAAAATTGCAAATGATAAATTTAGAAAATAAATCTTTTGTTAATCTATTATTTAAATAATGAAAGAAGTTAAAAAATGATTACATATTAACAATAAAAAAAATTTTTTAAGAAAATTTTTTTTAAAATCATCCCACTAATAATTTGACAAAAAAATTTTCTAAAATAGCAACTAATCATTTTGTTCATAACATTTTTAAAACATATACTACTAATTTAAAAATTATAAAATCTAATAGTGTTTTGATATACAAAAACAGTGATAATAACAAATATCTGATAAAAAAATTTTTTCACCTTTTTTTATCGTTTAGTAGTTTTTGTTAACGTAAAAGATTAATATAATAACTAACGAATTATAACAATTAAAAACATCGTGATGTGATTATTTTATAAAGTATACTTGTCACAATATATCCAGCGTCGGTTATAATTTTCACGTTTTTAGTTTAACGATTATCTGATAATAAACATAAAACGTGAACTCCAAAAGAATTTTTGATTGAACAATATGCGCATTTTATGAAAAATGGATGAACAAATTTTTTTAAGTGGATATTGTTTCTTGGGATGTCTAGATGATCCAATAATTTTTTTGAAATTTTTTAATTAATATTTAATAACAAAAAAAATTTTTTTGTTGTATTTCGGTCGGATTCTGAGGTCTGCGGCAGCGTCACGCTCACTGCACGGGCATTCTATCTTCACCATTAAATTAAAATAATAATATTAATAATCGAAGTACAGTTCAGGAGTTACGACTTTTTCTATAGGAAGTTTCCTCCTCTTTAAAAATCTTTTTTTTAATTTCTTAATTATTAATAGTTTAATTTTTTAATTAATTTAATTTTTATACATTTTTCTAGACGTCATTCCGAATCAAGCGATCGCCACTGTTTTTACACACCTTTATCACTAATTAACACCATTTTTAACTTGTGAACTGAACTATTTGGTTCAAGAAATGTACTACCAATATTGAAGATTTTAAACCCAAAATTGACCTGCCATTATTAACAATAATTTATCAATAATAATAGAAATTCGTGATAAGCTTTGTTAAATTCAACAATAATACGAATATGGCGTGCCAAACTTAATAAAATCCGGGAAACGCCTTGCACTATATAATTATGTTGAATCAAAACAACCAATTTATTTTTTAATACAAATAAGCAGAAGCTTAGACCTCCACTGTAAAATGGTACATTTTGTGTAAAATTCGAATAGGTACTTATTTATAACTTTCATTCACGTGTATGACTATAATCTGTTACATTAACTCATGTATATGCAGATGGACTATAATTGTGCGACTTCTGGCTTAGACGAAGTAATAATAATCACGCCACGCCACGGACTAGACCTAATATTTGTGCACGTGAATTACATACCCGAGTACGCAGTTTGCTGCCAGGTATTGTCGGACCAATTTAAATGCTCTAATCTTAAATAATAATGTACAGTAACCAGTGACGTGCCAAATAATTTCTAATAGGGTCTACATTTGAAAATAAAATAATAGTCAAATGGGAAAAGGTGGCTTCGTCGGAAGGATATTTACGTCTCACCCTGGAGTTCCAAGTTCAATTCCCGGTTGAGGAGCTGGTATTTTTCCTAAACCAGAAATTAATCCTAGCATACTAGGACATTGGGTTGTGTGTAAATTGTCTTTAAATATGTAATCTTCTCCCACACAAAGTATCTTGAAGTATCTGTGGTTAATTTTAAAAATGCGTGTGTTTAAAATTCCTAACAAAATATATCACAGTGAATGCTAATGCAAAAAAAGTATGAATGAAGAATGGATATACTGTGGATCAGTTCAAAATGACTTATGGTATTAGATTAACAAGATTTTATAAATTTGTATTTTGAATTTTATTATTAGGCCTCTGTTTTGGTGATGTGTATACCCACAAAATCTTAGCAAACAACAATATTGCGGATATTATGGATAATACTTAATAATATCTTGATTCAGGAAACAGAGAAACAGAAACTTATTTTATTTAAGCAGGTGTAAATTTAATGGTCAATTATAATGAATAACAGATCTCTGTGATATTATAAAAATATTTCAGCTTGATGCTTCTTTTTGCAATAGTTGATTGAAGATGGAGTGACTTTGTGAAAATCCATTTGGATTTAAAAAATTATAAAACACTTTTTATTACTTGTCTAATTTTCACTTTATTTTGTTATTTTTTACTAGTTTCATCCTATTCGGACATTTTCAAAGTAAACTAAATTAACACAGATTTTACTTTCAATCAAATTCAAACTGAACTGACTAGAAGGTTGGGTCCTTTCTAGGTTGATCATATAATTCAAATTTGTACAGATGTTATGTCTTTGGATGTATGAGTTTATCAAGATAGTAAATTATATTATGGTGTGAATTTTTATTTAACAACATTGGGTTATCTGAAAAAGTTTAATAAAAAAGAGATTATTTAAATCTACTTGATAGTTTAATATGTATTTTAAATAAACAAAAAAAATTTGCTTTTAAATGTTTTAAAATTGTATTTTCACTCTACACGTGTTTCGGCTTTTTAGACCCTTTTCAAGAGTACAGATGAGAGGTACTAAATTATAATTTAATTTCCTTGAATGAATGTTACATCTGGCAACTTATACTAATAAAAATGGTTTGAAAAATTTGGAATTTTTTTAGAAAAGTTAAATTACTTTACCTAAAATGTGGTGACCTGCGAATGTTTGTTCATTGGTAATCGTTTTTTTATTTTTGGAAGCTTTCTTAATTTCTAATATTTCTAGTAAGTCTAATTTTTTGCTTTCTTTTCAGAATGAAGTAATTCTACATATCCATATTTATAAAGTGATTGTTTTTTCTGTACAGTGTGTTGACATGCCGTTGCTATATACGTTGTTTACAATAGACTTTTTATGCTCTTGAAGTCGCTTTTATGTTACGTCCAGTCTGGCCAATGTATATAGTGTCATAGTCACTACATTTTATTTCATATACCCCTGTCTTTTTGTTTAGTTTTCTGTTTTATCCTTATTAACTATTAACTTTTTTCCTAGGTTATTTTTATTTACAGATATTGTTTTGCAACCTATTTTACTTAATTTATTGCTGACTTTATCACTAATTCCAGGTCTATAATTAATACTTTTATGGATGATATTGGCGTATTGTATATATTGTAATTTTTCTTCCTATTTAATTTATTAATTTCTAGCGCATCTAATAAATTAAGTTTTTTATTTTTTCCACAACCATGTAATATTTTAGGTTGATGGTCATCAGTTATTGCATGCCCAGAATCTGGTGGGTGTTTATAAAAGTTGGCATGTTGTTTTTGTGTCTGAATATGTTTCTCTATATCTTACCCCGAACGATATACCTGTTTGACCTACATATGAGGTGTTACAATTCTGGGCAATCTAACCGGTATACATCACATTTTTAGAGATATCAAATTTTTGTTTTGCATTGAAAAGATATCCACTTATATTTTTGTTAGAACTAAATGATGTTTTAATATTAAATTTGGAAAAATATTGCTAGTTGAATATGAGAGTTGACCTGAATATTGTAACGAAATATATGTTTGAACTTTCCCGTTAATAATGGAAGTAAAGTTCTTTTAAGAGGAACTTATTTTGTTTTTTGTAGGTTAGATTGTTGATTATATTTTGAGAGTGCCGTTATTATGTGTTATAATTCTTATTGTATCTAGTTCTTCTTTTAAATCTGTCTCGGATAAAGGTAAGCTGAAGGCTCGGTGTGTTATAGATTGATATGCTGCTAATTTATGGGAGAGAGGGTTATATGAATTAAAGGGGATAGTGGCGTCTGTAAAAGTTGGTATGCGGTAAATATTATAGAAAAAATGATGTTTTATGTCTTTTTATAGTTAGAAATTGATTTATTATTGTTCTCTGTTTCTAATGTAAAGGATATATTGTTATATATGTTATTGATAAAATCCAGGAGTATTTTCAATTGTCTGTCCTTTAAAACGCCTATTAAAGGATGTCATTAACGTACCTGTACCAAAAGATAATATGTTTTTTTGATATCGGAGAATCAATATAGCTTCTTCAAGGTTATCCATGAATATATCAAATAAAAAGGGGATAAGTGGCGAACCCATAGGGAGCCCTGTTTTTTGTATAAAGATGTCCTCATTAAATTGGAAATAATTTTGATCTAAATACAACCTGAATGTTTGCAGTA
>JANEYF010003292.1:15000-104166 GCA_029963845.1 Rhamnusium bicolor | reverse complement strand
GACAGTTGGGGATTCATGACAAAACGTTCATTTTAAATGGGACACCATTATATATTATCAAAACTGATAATTTATAAAAAATAACATTATTACTATTAAGCATAATATCTTTAGTTAATTATACGTTTTGCATTATTTTATGATATATTAATTCCTAATGGAGGATAAGATTTATTCTAAAAAAATTATAATAATACGATATACACCAAATAAGAAAGAATTTTTATTTAAACCGTTACTGCTTTTTATATATTCTGTTAGCATAAATTTCAGTCACTCACCGGCCATGATGAGGTCCCACGTTACCGCTGTCGAATGAGGAACTCGCTGTTATGTCTGAGTCCTTGATTGCCCCGTTCTCCATCCCCAGTGGCGCTATACATTGTGCTGAAAACAAACAGGTTGCCTTTTTAAAATAACTCGCAATAATGGGAATCGTTAGGGAAAAATTTAATTAAATAACTGGATTAAAAATAATTACCATATTGCTCACAACAGAAGGAACAGAATTTGAACAATAATTAAATTAAAACTGACTTCATAATATTTTAGTGACATATTAAACAATAATGTTCGTAAGAGCAGGTAATAGTCATCAAAATATACAGTGTGGAAATTAAGTAACGCATAAATTCAGTAATTCCGTTGATATTAATTTTCTGGAAAAAATCTCGAAGGGGTATAGCGACTTTAACTTCAGCTAATATTTTCAGTTTCTTATGTCATTTATTTTTAAGTTATGACGTCATCGACTTTTTTTTAAATGACAATCCATATTTTTTATTATTGATTTTGGTAGTAGTTTTTATTCCGGTTCCGACCGTATAAAATTTTCAATATGTTATATTTGAAAAAAAATCGAGAAAACAGTCTTAAAGTTCAAATAACAAAAATTCATTAAATTGGGAAAATTTATCTAGTTGCCTAAGTTTGACGGAAAGTTATCGACGGCACATCGTTTTTATTTTGAAATTATACAAATAGTTGAAAAATCGAACTAATGTGACACACCGGCAACTAGATAAATTTACAATTTAATGAATTTTATTATTTGAACTTTAAAATTATTTTTTCTCGATTTTTTTCGGATAATAACATACTGAAAATTTTATACGATCGGAACGGAATAAAAATACTACCTAAAATCAATAATAAAAAATATAAGGTCATTTAAAAAAGTCGATGACGTCATAACTAAAAAATAAATGACATAAAGAAACTGAAAATAGACTGAAAATATTTGCTGAAGTTAAAATTGCTATTCCCCTTCGAGATTTTTTCAAAAAATTAACATCCAGCGGAATTACTGAATTTATGCGTTACCTAATTTCCACACTGTATACATTTATTGTTACAAAAATTATCAAAAATATCAATCAAGGCCATTCATAAATTTGGTTTAGTATATTCTTTATTACGAACATATAGAGTGAGTAATAAGTTTTATTTGTTATTAGTAACCGTATAACATAGGGATAAAAGCTATCCTAAATGTACATCAAAGTTACCTATTATTAGAAGAAGTTTCCGTTGATAATGTTAGTATTTAATGCTCTAGCTGAAACATTAACTTTCATAAGATGGTGTATGATAATTTGATGTTTAGATTAGATTAGAGCTTTCATGTGGTATTTCTCTCATCTAAATCAGAAAAAGGTCCTACACATTGTTTCGAAAATGTTTAACTATTATGATACAGGGCATTAAAGATGACTTAAAAACCAGGTTTTGTAGATTACCTACCCTAATAATTAGGGTAGGTGATTTGAAGACTCAAACAACACATACTAAACAGACAATACCTATACTTCTATAAAATGACAATGTAGTTCTCAAGAAAGTTTTCACTTTTTACATTTATAAATGTTGTATGGGAGCCAGTTAGTATAAATTTAGAGGTATATTATTTGATATAAACCTAATTGTCAGTTTTTACTTCCTCATTCCTCAGTGAGGAAGGTATGTATTCGTAAAAAAATTTTGAAAATTTTTATTGCATTTTCTGGACGAATTTCGACGAATTATGATGAAACACAAAATTTCAGACAGAAAAAATTTTCTGTCGTGTGTGTATGTATGTATATGTGCATGTGTACGCGTACGTGTACGCGTACGTATACGCGTACGTGTACGCGTAGGTGTACGCGTAGGTGTACGCGTAGATGTATGCGTACGTGTACGCGTAGGTGTACGTATACGTGTAGGTGTACGTGTAGGTATGTGCGTGCGTGTGTGTGTGTGTTTTGTGTGTGTGTGTGTATGGGTGCGTGTGTGGATGCGTGTGTGGGTGCGTGTGTGTGGATGTGTGTGTGGATGTGTGTGTGATGTGTATGTGCTTGCGCGCGTGCGTGCGCGCGTGTGTGTGTGTGTACTTTTGTTACAAACTCCACCACATATCGAGTTTTACTACGGTGAGGAAGTTCTGATCCCCAAGTAATTGGCAGCGTTTTTTTTTAATATATTGAAATATGACTACGACCTAAGACAATATGACTACGACATATTTTCTGCAGGTGTCTTTAGTGTATTATAACCACCAAACATGATTAATGGTTATGAACAATAACTGATTATAAGAAATAAGATATGGTTTCATTACCCCATACATCAGCCACAAAATGCATGTTTCGATTTCGGTAAACTGGCACATTAGAAATATGAGGTGTTAATTTGCCATGTGACTGACGCTTTATAATCCTCTTTAATTGCAACCAGTAGCAATCATAGGGGATTATCTTCTCAAATCTAAAACTGCATCATTCATCATCGTCCTGCAAACAGTTATTGAAAATTAAGTTAAATCGAGGCGAAAAATTGCTAATTCCAGTCACTATTGCCCAATATGCCATGGGAGAATTTTTAATTAATGTTCTGATAGAAATGAACGACAATGAAACCGGTGATGATGATGTATTAAATGTCTAGACCATTTGATAAATAACATATAAGTACTTTTAACATCAACTATATATAAATATAAATAGAAAGAATATATAAATTTTCAAATAACTGAATTTCGTTTATCAACATATTTTAATGTCTGAAAATGACAATCCAATTGTAGAATGTTAAAACATCGACTTTGACATAATTATTTCAGGAAAATTGTTCATTTTATCAAATATCAACAGGTTTGTAATGATTAATTCTATTTACAAATTTGTGATCATGAACTCCATACAAGTTTTTTTGACATTGGGCCACTCGCCTTACAGCCAGACACAAACTGAAAATATGACATTTTACCTACATCCAACCCATATCAATAAAGAGAGAAAAAAAATTGAAACAAACAAGGAAGAAAAACAGGGACAGACATTTCTCGTCCTGGGGCCTATCAATAAATTTTTTTAACAAACACTTTTAGTTAACTACTTTAGAAAGTAAAGAAAGTTATGTTAAAATAACTGAGGCGTAATTAGCACTCTCTACAAACAGAAACAAAATAAGTAATATCAGCGCGTTAGTAGACTTAAAAAATAAAGCTATACCAAATTTCCAATTTCACCCAATTTGTAATTTCTAAAATTTATTTAAAAATGGAAATAAAATTTTCATTTCTAGAGTCCTAAACTTCTTAAAGAAGCAGTTCTTACTAGGACGTGTTGGGTTTAATTGGTCCATTTAGACATGAGAAACCTCTACTTAGGCAGTATCCCATTATTTTATAGGATACCCTGTTTTGGAGTTAATAGCAGGACTTTAACAGAACAAAAAAATAATAAATTTAAGCCGATTAATCGAATATGTCTCATAAACTTATACCCTTAAATGCTTTCTAAAGGAGCTGCAGGCCCTTAAGTGGACGAAAGAAATAGTTATTTGTTCAACAATGGAGGGAAAGTGTACCTTTCACGCCCGAGCGTAAAGCTTATTCCAAAAAGCATAGCACAAAAAAAGCTCTTTTGCCCAAAGTTGTACAAATTTTTTTCTAGAATAAAATAATTACAAAACAAATAATTAAAAAATTTGACAATTCAGTTATAATATTTTTAACCCCTTCAACACCAGTGATATTTTTAGAGAGCGTGCTCAGGTATCTCTCTTGTGCATTGTTTTTATTGCATAAATTATCATGAAAAAAAAAAACGACGGAGAAAAAACTGCAGTTTCAACATTTTAATAGCCATACTAGTGGATCCACACATGGATATACACCGTGTCTCAAGAGATTCTGCAATAAGTATTTTGTACATATACGCACATTCCTACGCAGCCCACCTTACCAGCTTTAGTGAGTCAGGTGGACACGTGAATAACATACTAACTAGCCTCGGCCAGCCTCGAGCTTACCAGTCTGCAATTATTACAATACATGACACGCCTTAAACACACGTTATTGGTATTTTCAATGTACTACAATTCCGTATTTAGTTCGAAATTACTTTATTGGACAATGACGCACTTACTAGTCTCATCCAATTTGCAAAAGGTCTTAAGACAGGATACCAGGATATCCACATACCTAAAATTGTCGGTCCAGAGCATCGTATCACACCAGAGTATCCGCGTATGGATCTAGGGGTTTATATCAGATGAATTATAGCTCAAGCATGCAGTAAAAGTGTATAACAGCGCATTGTTAGAAAACATACACATATGGATACCCGGTTCGCTAAGAACACCTGCAAATATCCACACATTGATACTTTGATGTTGAAGAGGTTAAAGATCAAATAAGACGGCAAATTAAAAAAAAAACAATGAAAATATCTAATGCTATGCTGGCGGCTATTGACACGATTGTAAATTTGGGTGGTTTGTAGCAAAATGGTACACGCTGTTTACGTAACTATAAAATAAAATTAAACATCTAGAAACAAGTCATCTATTGATTAGTTTTAATTCGATTCGTTAAAATTATTACAACTAATGTTGTCAACAAAATTATTTGATACGTAGTTGAACAATAAATAGAATTGCCTAACGGCGGCCACTTTCAGTAGCATCCCATGTACGTTCCCGATAATACAATATTTAGGTTGCCGCAGGTGGTAAACAAATAAACTACATATTACCTACAGGTATAAAATTACTTAATTTTTACATGCCAGTTTCTATGTTTTCTGCTAAAAAAGTCTCCTTCGTGTGGTAAACACACTTGTGTAAAATGAAAATAAACTTTAAGCATCTACCGAAGTAATATCTGTATTGTGTCAAATCACTTGTAAGATGTTCCTCATTGAAACACCGGATTAATAAAACATAACTTGTCATATCCCGCATTTGGTTTTAAAACGGCATTATACCGCTTACTCACCTTACTCATTCGCATATCAGGGGTATCTTTTAGAGTTATTAATCCACTGGTTATTTGTATCGTTTTGGTGGCTACGTTGTATCTGTAGTTTTTAAAAAATGAAGCTATGAAATTGATTTAGGAGATTTTCCAAGAACCCCACTAGATGTTATTGAGGACGCAAATCACTGAATTTGTTGTATTCAAAGGAAAGATAAGAAGAATGTATACACTTTGTTCAATCAGTAGTATAACTAGAAGAAAATCAAAATTATTACAGAAAAATGATTAACATATTTTTCTTGCAACCCGGAAGTTTTAAAATCGTCAACATTTTGGTCGAAGTATGTGATATTAAAAGCGACGTTGACTGTTAAGGACAATATCGGCATAAAATTTTCCAAAATAATAGAATTGTGAAACGTCAGAATGTTCGTTACAGAATAAAAAAGGCAAAAACCGGTTCATGAAATAAGTAAATTTACATCAGTAGCACCAGATTCAACATATGAAGACCTTTCCGTGCAAAACTTAACAAGTCCATCCAAATGCGAAACTGAGTTAATATATCCATTTTACTTTAAACACAAAGTTGTACCAATCCCTTTAAACAGGGCTATATGGAAAACATGTAATTGAGAAAAACTGAACAAGTCTTGATGTTATTGAATTATTTTAAAAAGTTATAATATTGTAACAAAATTGAACATGTCCAATGTTTACATAATATGTGGTAATACATCTACGCACAACAAAAGTGAACAATATGTAGCAATGTTTTCGCCAATTTTTTACAACTTCCACAATTTACCAGACAATACGCAAAGAATACGTCTCATTCTAGATTTCTAAAGGCACGTCTACATTGGTATACTTATTTGTACTAGTTACTAGTACAAATAGTAGCCTGGTTAGTCAACTTTCCCAGACTTAGCGTAAATAGGTGTCTACACACAGAAGTGTTTTTCCCTTGCCAGTAAAAGTTCTGTCATCGAAAGGATGAACCTTTTCGCGGTCGTATTTCCCGTTCAAAAATTAATCGGCTTAATAAGGTTCTTTGCAAGTAAGCGTCTACATTAGGCTAGTTGAAAGATTAGTTTTGGGGATAGTGAGAAATGCGGGTGGTGGGGGAAGTTTAGTTGGTAAGTAAATAGCTTGAGAAGCTATACAATTTCATGTTCTTGCTGCTGGTACAAGTAAGATTATAAGTTTATGACATTTTCAGCTTAAAACCATTTATTCATAACTCTGTTTAAAGTCCTGACAGTAAAATCTGAAACATTCTGTATGTTCGAGTGGCTTTTGAATTTACATAAAACACAACCTGTCGAATAAACTAGTCGATTAAAATTACAAATTTATAATATTGATACGAATAATATATTAAGATAAATGTATAATTTACATTTTCAACACAGTAGGTGCGAGTGTATAATATGATAATGATAATGGTAAAACAATAGCAACAACCTATAATTTTATTGAATTATAATTAAGTTGATTATAACAATGCCCGGAGCTGTCCCTGTTAGACTATAAGCATATTATTTAAAACAAAACAAAACAAGTATGGTTTACAGTGAAAGCTCGTGAATTTTAATAGAGGGGGCTCATTTATAAAAATCCAAACAAAAATAGCGAAAAGGCCATTTCATTTCAAAGTTACTTATTATCATTAATTGTTGATCAATTTTATTTGATTTGTTTAGATATATATGAATATTAGACTTTCTTTTTGGTTCACATCAAATATTAAGACTACGGAGGTTTTAAACGACCAATTTAACAAGTGTAAACTGTTTTCAATTTTTTATTTTTATTTTTCGCAATCGAGATAATTTCGCCTTAGTTTCTAAATTGTTTTAAAAAAGTACAATGGAGAAGGGACCTACAACTGCTTCTTGGGGAACATATACACTATTTCAAGTTTGAGCTTCTCATAATTGTATACCAGGGTGTGCCAATAAAAACTCCCAGGTGAAATATTTCGGAAACTACTAGAGATATTTGAGTTTTGTAAAAGCCCATCACTAGAACATATAAATGGCTTTCGTTTTGAATACAAATAGTTTTCTAATATGTTCAGAGATAGATGGCGCTGCGCTACTAAGAATTTTTTTTGTGACAGAAACTTAGAAATGTTATCTATGTTAAAGAGAATTTAATTTCAATTAGATTTCGTTATATGAAAAAAATTCGAAAATCCAACCGTTTTCAAGAAATTTGAGTTTAAAATATTTAATTTTTGAAAAACTAAAATAGCCTTGACTTTCTTATATTAGATTTTAGACGATAGTTCGTTTGAAACTTTCTTCATAGAAAGATAGTGTGAATAATGTGGCAATAAAACTTTTTTTACAACTTCAGGTTAAACCGGTAATTAGAATAGAATAGAATATAACAGAATATGGTTTATTGTGCAAATTAGTTCATATTAAAAATATACAGTACATACTAATTAAATAAATAAACTATACACAAATAGGTCGGTGTTCACATTAGTTTAGGATCTTCCACACCGCCTGTTTCATTTAGTGAAATGGAATTAAATAATAGCAATAAATTAATAGGTTGAACATAGTGATTGTATAATATTTATCTTTATTATAGGTAGCAACATACGAATAGTATTTATTGTGTATGTAGTTGATTTTGATACAAAAATTCTTTTAATTTCATTTTGAAACTATTTTCTGTTAATCCTAAAAAATTTAATACGACATTTAATAAGGTGGGTGCTTTATATGAAAAACATCCTTGAAATTTAGATAGTAAATGTTGTGGTATTGTAAAATTATTCGTACGTACATTGATGCTATGAACATTTGATCTTAATTGTAATTTGTTGTACAGATAACTTTGTATAGTGTTTTTCATTAGTTTATAAAGAAAAATACAATAAAGATACATGAACCTATTATGTATCTTTAGTTCCTTACAATTATTCAAAAAAGGTGTAACATGATGGGTATAGGTTATTTCGAATACAAATCTCATGCATGAACTTTGCAATATTTGCAATCTAAAATTATTTTGTTGTGTTAAAAAATCATAATACACACAGGAACAGTAATTCAAATTAGGATAGATCAGACTTTGTATAAGTTTAAGTTTAGTGTTTGATGATAATGATTTCTTCATTCTATAGAGCATTTTTAGTTTCATAAATGATAAGCTAATGATTTTATTTATGTGTTTTTCAAAATTCAACTATTATCAAATATTACTCCTAGGCTTTTAGTGGTATCAGACAAGTCTATATTTATGTCATTTAATATTATATTGATATCATTGAAATTTATTTTTGAGTAATTTTGACAAGTACCAATACACATCGCAACTGTTTTTTCTGGATTTATACATAATCCATTGTCTGTACACCAGTTATATATATATTACATAGATCAGCATTTATTTTGTGAATGAATTGTTTTAGCCATATTATTTATTGTGCAAGATATGTAAATCTGTAAGTCATCAGCATACAGGTGATATTTGCAGTAATTGAGACATTGCGGTAAATCAAAAGTGTATAACTGAAAAAAGGAGAGGTCCTAGGATGCTCCCTTGTGGAACGCCGCTTTTAGTTTGTAACAACTTGCACGTAGTGTCTTTATATTTAACGCTCTCAACTCTATTATATACATAATTGTTGAACCATGGACTTGCGTTATTGTCACATCCTATATATTTTAATTTACACATTAACACATTAAAATCTACTACATCAAATGCCTTGGTCAAGGAAAATAATAAATATAATTTATCCATAGCAAATGTGATATCATCTACAATTTGAAGTAGTGCTGTTTGAGTCCTATGCATATGGCGAAAACCTGACTGAAATTGTGGAATTATTGAATTCTGGTAAAGACATATTTTAAATTGCTCAGCAATAATTTTTTCTAATAATTACATTTATTACAATTTTAAAGCGCCCGCCCCTGTATTTTATTAAACAATATTGAATAAAAATATGTTCCATGCATTTCTTTGGTCTTTCCTTTATTGCTAAATTACTACTATGGTTGCACTGGAAAAATGCATGGAAAATATTTTTATTCAATATTGTTTAACAAAGTACAGGGGCGGGCGCTATAAATTTGTAATAAATATAATTACCGGTTTAACCTGAAGTTGTAAAAAACGTTTTATTGCCACATTATTCACACTATCTTTCTATAAAGAAAGTTTCAAACAAACTATCGTCTAAAATTTAATGTAAGAAAGTTATGGCGATTTTAGTTTTTCAAAAATTAAATATTTTAAACACAAATTTCTCGAAAACGGTTGGATTTTCGAATTTTTTTCATATAACGAAATCTAATTGAAATTAAATTCTCTTTAACATAGATAACATTTCTAAGTTCCTGTCATTCAAGAAATTCTTTGTAGCGCAGCGCCATCTAACCCTTAACATATTAAAAAACTATTTGTATTCAAAACTAAAGCCATTTATACGTTCTAGCAATGGGCTTTACAGAACTTAAATATCTCTAGTAGTTTCCGAAATATTTCACCTAGGAGTTTTTATTGGCACACCCTTTACCTTCGATGTAATTAAAGATTATTTTGAATCTACTCCTTGACAAGGATATCCAAAACACTAACTGAAAGAAAGTGTTTTAAATCCAACTATCAGTTACTTCTTATGACAATTACTATAGCTTCAAGTACAAAGTAATTTTATCCAACAAAAGCTTTTTAGAAAAGAAATACTTTCAAAAAGTAATGAAAATATGCAAATAAAATACTTGATACGTTTTGAGCGATGTTACACAAAAATCATTCCTTACATACCACCAGGTAATTCAAGGATTTGTCTTCAAGTTTATTCAGAATAGGCAAGGGGACAATTTTTTTATTACTTTAATAACATCTACAGTTTAAAATAATTGACCCGTATTTTTTTTTATTAAATATTTTATGCTTAAAAAAAATTCGTAAAGTTTAAGCGCTCTTTAAACGGTCAGATATTCCCGCATTTTCCCAAGCCAATTGTATTGGCTAGTATTCGCCGTGACGTAACAGCGTAGACAGCACAGATTCAGCGAGGAAACAAATGCTGCATTGCCATGTTTCTAAATAATTAAGATAATATTGTGTTGATGTAAAGCAATCCTTTATTATAGTATTATATTTCAGTATTAGTAAACCATTAGACATTAATCGATGGTTAAATATTCGCTCGGTGCGTGACGGTAGCGCCACCAGAAGTATGAACTAAAGGACGCTATTTACTCAGTACACTTATGGGACTTAACAATAAAAAATATATAAAATGTGAAAAAAATCCTCAGTGACAAATAAAATCAGTTGCTGATTTATATTTACTGGAGTACAACAAAAAAATGTAAGTATAATATATAAACAAATTATTTAAAACTGTGAAGAGGTTAAGTAAAGTCAATTTAAAGCATAACAGAGACCAAAAATTAATAAAAAACAAGGAATAAAAATAAGGACATAACTAGATAACTATATCTTGAAGATATTGTAAAATGTTTATTTATTAACAATATACTGAAATATTTATTTGAATATTAATTTTTAATTTATTTTTATAAGAAAAAATGGACGTCATCATCAAAACTGGGTTTCAAGCAATAAGTCATCAAATTAAGTTTCAACCCGAGACTGAAATGAAAGGTAAAAAATTAGCTGATGCAGAGCATGTACGTGATGTTGAAGAACATCGAAAAAAATAACCAGAGTTATTTGATTAAATGCATCATGTGGCTTAGGAACCCACGGTGATCCATCACACTACAAAATAAATTAAATACTGTAAATAAATATTTTAGAATCTAACGCACGCGAAAAATTACAAATATAAAAAGTATTAATTTTTTTTTTGTTTATCAACTTCTATAAATATTAAAAATTAAATAATTCAATTTTTCTATTATTAATTTAAATAAAATATTAGCGTGAACACTAAATTACCAAATTTATCGATTTGTCTTAAAATATTATTCTCTGTTATTATTATTACTGAAAGTAAGGTTATGGCACTACTCACTTGCACCTTCTTACTGCAACTATCCACTTTTGTCTTTGAATTATTTTAAATTTCGAAGTTGGAAATTTATAAAACTTGCATTCACTTTTTCTACTGGTATTTTTGCAATCAACAACACAGCAACTACGGTTACTCATTTTATTCAAATATTATTAAATACAATAAATTTAAACTATTCACGTGTATTTATCCGATAGAATTTTAAAAACAGCGTCCTTTATTGTCTACATCAACCGCTGCGGACGCTGGTGTCGATTTGGCTCTCCCTACCATGACTTCGCTCCCAGCGAATAGGGAATGCTTACATGCTTTATGTTTATATTTGAGTTAAAAGAAATTATTTTAAGTGCCGTTTCACATGGAACGTATAGTCAGCACTGACCGTCAGGACGTATAATATAGTACCATGAGTTCAAATGAACATTTCCAGATGGAGCGCGTATGATCAGTCCGTACGAATAAATACGCCGGGCCTACGTCGAGCTCGTGCGGCGACGTATCGTCAGCGGACTGACGAGCAATGTGGTTAAATGAGCTATTTCACATTTGAACTGATGGTCGGTTGCGTACAGATTCCGGTGTTGTCAGTTGTCGATAGTTCCGACTACTTGTGCAAGTAACGTAATCTTGTATTCTGCAGGCTGCACGTATTCCGCTCCACTATGGATACGGAATTATTAATATGTGCCGTCGAAAATCACAGATGTATATGGGATTCTTCCTGTGAAGAATATAAAACAGAGATATAAAAAACAAAAGTTACAGAGACGTGGCTGCTGTTGTTGTGCCTAACTTTGATACTTTAACAGAAAATTTGCTTTATAAACACATGACAAAATGAAGCTGCAAAACCTTCCAAGAATTCAACGCCTAACAGTATGTTATGATGCGACCCCAAATAAATTAAAATATGTATGATTATAAAACAACTGAAGAAAATAGAGAATAAATAATTAATTATATTTTAATTAGACTTTCAATTATTCGTCTATTCCCGTCACTTCCAGGTCCCAACACCTGCCGGACAATGGAGGTTCTACCATAACGTAGGTGCATTATTACTTACCTGAGACATACTGACAGTCTTTCCACTGATGAAATTGACACTCTAACTGTATCCGAAAATTTTAAACTATTTTTTAGCTTGTGATGTAATTCGCCAAAAGATTTGATTGACATACGAAAATAGTTTAAAAAATTTCGTTCGTCTTCTCTTAAATTCGAATATAATGTAACAAAGGCACCTTTTTAGATACCTCGCGCTAATAATAGGATGTACCCATAATCTCTTTTTTTCTCTCTCTTCTCCGTTTAATTAGCAAAACAACGGCAACAGCGACTGCCCGGTTGCGAAGATACATTTTGATAACTTACGGCGTTTTAACTGCATGTGAAAGTAGTACGTCGAACGGGACAGTCAGCGCTGACGGTCAGTACTGACGGTCAGTGCTGACCGTACGTTCCATGTGAAACGGCACTAAAAAGCCAGATATTAAACTTCAGGGAACATGCTTCTTTTTTAGAAATTTAGCAACGGAGCTAGTTGAATATTTAACCTTAATGTTTTGTTTGTTGTTTTGTATATCATTACATTATTTTGAAACTTAAATGTCTGTAAAGAAGTGTTTTGTACCTGGTTGTGGAAATGTTAGTGAAGTTACAGTTACGCAAATTTACATTATCAATAATTATAACACCTGCACTATAATAACCTTGTTTTAGTTTTCTACCCTGGAATGCGCGCGTCGTATCTACGCTGTTACGTCATTATGAGACCGCCGATTGCTTTCATTTGAAATACATCCTCATTTCCAGCATTTTCATTTCACAATTAAACAAAATATGGTTACTAAAATTATACTTTAGTAATATTTATAGTGAATTAAAGGTCTCTACTATAATACCATGATGATTCTTTTTGTAATTTTGATTACAGTCCCCTCGCCTATTAAGGTTTGGCTATCGTTTTTCATCGATTTATTTAGATCGCTCATTCACACAGCAATATGAAACTTAAGCAACACATAATTCTAGGGAAAACGTATTAAATGCAACTGATGAGTTGAAGGTTTTATAATGCATAAATACTTTCAGGCCGCAGACAAGCTGGATCGTGTCTAAACAAGTTAACACTAACAAGAATTTTGAATTGCATTTTCTGGTATAACAGATTATTTAAAATACAAATATTTTGAATGAAAATAAACATTAATTGAATTAATCTGAGCGTTTCAAGTAGTTTCCATGTAACTGAACTATTGTAAATTATTTCAGTTTTTCTCGATAACATGAAAAGTTCAAGTACTATTTCAAATATTCTTTAATAACTGAAATATGTATGTGCAAAGTCAAAAAACCAATAAAATTTAATAGGTATCAAATAGAATTTAAAAAATATTTGACAAATTAAATATCGAGAAATTTTTCATAATATAAGTAAAATAAAGCTAAAATCAACAAGCAATTCTTAATTTTTTATCAACGCAGCCTCTCATATAGGTCAGATAAATAAATTATTTTCATTAAAAAATAATAATAATAATAATAATAGATGTTTCCGTCTGGTTTTCCACATCTAAGTTGAAATTTATGTCTATCGCTATGGGTGTAATGTGTTATTTGGAGAGAACATTTAATAAGCCCTGAAAGGATACTTACAAGGATCAACCGCCTCGTCGAGATGCACGTAAAGTAGTAGAAGATACACCAAGTGGGTCTCACAGAAATTCCTCATCCTCGTTTACTTGACGAGGACGTATCCTCGTAAGTAAAACGTGGTTCAAGACATCTCTTCTGAAACAAAAAAATTATATAAATTTAGAACAGAATTTTCTGAAGTGCTACGGATAAAGCTTGTATTTTTCTTACGTCAGCAGAATATACCTGAAACTACAGTTGTGATTATACTTTATAGCTGCATTTATTTTCTGGTGATTTTTAATTTATTTTATTTTTGAACTAAACTACCCAAAAGAATGTTCCACTTAAATAGTAGAAAATACAGACTTCATACAATCATAAAAATATACGGTTTAATGAAAGTAATTATACGCATAAAAGTTTTTACATGAATACTATACGAGGTAATTTATTTAGTCAGGGAAAAACGCCACCTGGTAATCCCTGAATCATTTGATCCTCCTTGATTATAAGAAGGTTTTGGACAATGTATGTTATAAACTACAGTGCAAATAATGCAAATACTTAAAGAGAGGAAAGGGCAACTCGTAGTGATCATCTTTGGAATTGAGCTTTACATACAATAATATAATTATTCACATTTTAAGAATAATTTCAAAAAAATTATCAAGACATATTATTACTATACCGCAGATGCGCTAATAGGGATTTTAAGCTTGGAGTTGATAATTCCCGGTAATTTTGTCATAATAAAATTTCTGGACAGTCCATGGATTGATAAATTTGTTCAACTATAAAACTGATATCAGAGATATTCTGTGGTCTTAATCTTGCAAAATACCACATTAAGACGCTTGTGATGATACATAAACTGAATATTTCTAAAGTCTTAAGTTTAAAATCGATGAATTTATGGTTTTATGGATTTTGCGGTTGTTGTCATTCATACAAGAGCTCCGGATTCCTTTAACAATCTGCTTCAAAAGTTCAGTGATTCTCACGTCCTCTATTATACGCATAAATACGGCCCCATGTGACCTCCTAAAAAAATTCCAACCGAAACAATGATACCCCCACCTACGTACGGATGAACTTTTTGAACACGAACAGGTTGAACTCGTCTTCCATGTTCCCACCAAATTCTCACTCGTCATAAATCACTATGTAGGCACATTCTTGACTCCTCTGTGAACATAACATTGTTTCATTCTGTATTTCAACTTATTCTTTCACGCCATCAGACTGAGCGATTTCGGCGTTGTTGAATATTGTGAGATACAGGGCGTCACGGTCTTCGTCCCCTTAAATTCACATTATGTAAGCGATTTATAATCGTTCCGTAGGTGACTTGATCTCCACTAGCTCATCTCAAATCATCAGCTATCCTCGACGTTGGTTTTTATATTTTTTTCGTGTTGTTATGGTAATATGGTCTTGTCTTCTGGTAGTATATTTTGGTCTTTTAGTCCAAGGCTTTTCAGAAACATCGTTTAGTTCCTAAAATCTATTGTTCAATCTACTAATCACAATTTGGGACACAATATTGTTATGCCCTTCGTAATTTACGAATATCCTTAATTTTTTTCCATTTCGATTCTGCTTTTTCATATCTCTTAGGTTCCACAATGGAGGAAAAAAAGAACATTTTTTTTCAGTGAAATCGTCTATAAGAAGATGTAAGGTCGGGCATTAAAAGAATTTGCAGTAATATACTGATTTCCAGTATTACTGCTATTTTACAAATTGCAATGATTTCCTTATTTTAAAATATGAAACATATTTTTGTCATGGTCAAATTCAAACGCTTGTTTATATTATCAGGATATATGGAGGTCACATCAGGATTTAAACAAATTCCTTATTAATAACCTAGCGCTGTTCTCATAACCAAGGTAGTTTTGCATAACAATCGAGAAAATTGTATGGTGTACGGAAATCTAAAATCAGATTTCTGTAGTGAAACAAAAAAATATGTTTTAATATTCCCACTTTGCGTGATGATTTAATCTAAAAATATGTCAGTTGGCGTGACACGTCAGATTTTAAGACGTATTTATAACATTTTTGTACCAACTTAAGCAAAAAGATTAAAACATGTATTATTGATATAAAGTATAAGTTTTTTACCCTTGTGTGTATATTTTAAACTATAAAACCAATTTCATTTCACGTTTTATCGTCATCTGATAAAATTTACGTTCAGAAAAATAAATTGCCTATATAAACAACTAAAATGGGTTGAAAATCGTTAAATTTATTTTATTGGCAATAACGTGTTACGTTACGTTACTTATTTAAGAAATATTATGTAGTGAAACACATCTGCTAAAACACCGATAAGTGGAGCAGAGACAGGTAAACAACTTCTTTTTAATTTTTAGATTAATCTTTACGATGTATAATATATACCGAAAAGTGGAAGTTTAATATTTTCTTGTCATTTGCTTAACTTGGCTTAATTCCTATAAATAGTGCCTTGGTGGAACAGAAAGCTTAGTAAACTTAGATCTAAAACAACACAATTCTTTAACAGGACTAAGCCGCATCGGAAACTGGGCGAATATAAAGAGGCACTGATAGAGTATAATAAAATATTGAGAAAGTCTAAACAGAGAACTTGGAGAGCGTTCTGTAAGGGAATCAATGAATTACCCCCAGTTCAGGACTTAAAAAAGTTTTTTCAAAAGAATACTTAAATGAAATTGGGTTACTGCAAAATTCAGACGGCAACTATACTGAAAGTAGAAAAGAAAGATGAAACTGTTTTAGCAAACTCATTTTCTCTGGAAAAATCCTCACACCCAATAAAATTAAATGGGCTGTCGGTACATTTAAGCCCTATAAATCATAGATGATGACTTATCCTGGTTCGAATCTTTAGGACCAGTTACAACTTGGGTTATATTCCTAAGTATGGAGCGATATACAAATTTACTTCTTTGATGAGGTAAAATATCTAGATGTAATCCGAGACCAAAAATTCACCTGGAACCAGCACCTGACAAGAGTTATTAAAAGAGTAACTGCGGCCCTCTGGATGTGCCTCTGGATTTTCGGTAAAACTTGGTGTTTAAAACTAAATATGATCTAGTGGTCATACTTAACAGTTCTCAGACCAATTGTCACCTATGCATTACCAGTATGGTGGCAAAAACACAAAAGAGAAAACAGCACAAAACAACTTGCTAAAAGTGCAAATTTTACCGTGTCTGGAAATCACAAGAGCAATAAGAACCTGTCCAACAGTAAACTCCAGTTCAAAGATAAGCGATGATGTTTCACAAAAAGAGCAAGAAAGCTAATCGAACGCAGCAAATCTGAGTTAAAGATACTAACAGGCTTTCCCACAGGTCATTGTCTACTAAGACATCATCTCAAGAAAATGGGCAAAGTTAAAATCGACACATGACGCTTCTGTATAGATGAAGCGGAATCTGGTACAATTTCACCCCTAAAGATAAACAATGACGTCAGAATTAAGCCCATAAAATGATGCAAATACTCACCCTTCTACTCAGAAAGCTACCATATATTTCCATTTTTTCGCGGATCAGTTGGTTATAGTCAACTTTGAAAATATAAATATCTGAAAACATGGCTCATCTCTAAATAATACACAAAAAAAAAACATACACAATTTCACTAATCGATAATACTATATCTTTAGATTCTCTTTCTTCTCCATTGCTGGTTTCCAAGGATGGTTGTGATAATACATAACTTTTCATTATATGACAACTTGATTCTGATAGAACTACATCAATTTCAAATTCAGCAGATTAGAAGATATTATTGCCAACATTTATACTTGTTGCAATTCGCGATATTTTTCTTGCATATCGCTGTCTACATGTTCTATAATATTTAAATCGGGCTTCATGTGCTTTTTTTCTCATAATTGGCCAACTGGAAGTAAGGCTTTTTCTGTATTTGTGGTCCGTGTATGTGTTTTGTAGACGCTTGAGCTTATAGGAAGATGAAACCACTAACAAACTGAGAAAAATTTTGTATATTTGAAGTTATTCGCGGTATAACTAGATTTTCTTCCAGAAAATGATAATTTTTATCGTAGGAATATTATTCCACACTATCAAGCAGAGATCGGCAAAAAAAAATTATCTTTTTCCATTTTCTAATTTTTTTGAAAAAATTAGTAATTAGCTGTGAAATATTACTAATTTTTCGAAAAAATTAGTAATTAGCTGTAAAATATTACTAATTTTTCGAAAAAAATTAGTAATTAGGAAAAAATTATTACTAATTATTTTCAAAAAATTAGTAATTAGGAAAAAAATATTACTAATTATTTCAGAAAAATTAGTAATTAGGAAAAAAAATATTACTAATTATTTTCGAAAAATTAGTAATTAGGAAAAAAAATATTACTAATTATTTTAGAAAAATTAGTAATTAGGAAAAAAATATTACGTGATACAAGTTTATATTGATAATAAATTTAGTACAAAAATAATCTCAATAAATATCTAAAATTAAACATGATAGAGAAGTTTAATTAATATATAATATTTTAATTAATTAATTTAATTAATATATAATAAAGTATATAAAATTTACCACGATCAATTAAACTTCTCTATCATGTTTAATTTAAGAAATTCATTGAGATTATTTTTGTACTAAATTTATTATCAATATAAACTTGTTTCACGTAATACTTTTTTTCCTAATTACTAATTTTTCGAAAATAATTAGTAATATTTTTTTCGTAATTACTAATTTTTCGAAAATAATTAGTAATATTTTTTTCCTAATTACTAATTTTTCTGAAATAATTAGTAATATTTTTTTCCTAATTACTAATTTTTTAAAAATAATTAGTAATATTTTTTTCCTAATTACTAATTTTTTTTAAATAATTAGTAATATTTCCTAGCTAAATACTAATTTTTTGAAAAATTAGTAATATAATCAAAATCGTTACGAAAAAAAACGATACCGCCGATCTCTGCTATCAAGAAACAAACACACTACCTTTAATAATAAAAGAACACTATACGAAAGCAAAAAATATTCATGCAATAAGTAAGTTGCAGTAACATCTATATTCTACAAAAAGACGCAGACATGAGCAAGCAATATTGTAACCAAACACTTGACAAAACCCTACCCGTGAATTTTTAATTAAGTAGTTTACCATACTTTGCATAAACATTTTTATAAATCTCTCTAAACATCTAAGTGGTGGACAAAATGTAGTACTTTCAAAGCATATTAAACGAAAACGAAATTAAAATATTGTAATCTACTTCACGCCTGAGTACACAAGTCAGCATGTATAGGGTGTCCCAACCAAAAGTAGACACCCTAAATAACTTTGGATAATTTTTTTTGAAAAATTGGTGAAACACGTCGACCTTGTTTCCAAGGGGGACATATTTTAATGTAATACTTGTATACCTATCATCATCCCTGTACCCTACACGGCCACCCCTCAAAGAATTCAAATGGCAAAGGGGGTCGAGTGATACATGTTTTAAAAGGTCTTTCAATCCTCTACATAACTGTGTATTTTTTAAAACTTTTATAGATTTGTTCCTGAGAAATAATTGTTTCATTATTTTAGGTTCGGGAAATAAAAATAAAAGAAGCAGTTTAAATGATCGTATGTATTGTTCAAAATGACCCCCACCGACTTCCACACAGTAGTATAATCTGTCTTGAAATTCTGTACGAATATTTATGAACACATCTGGAGTCAATAAACGGCATTCTCGAACAATTCTTTCACATAACTCTTTCAGAGATGCGGGTTTTGTTGCAAATACCTTCGATTTCAAATGTCCCCACGGAAAGAAATCCAAGGGAGTTAAATTGGGTGACCTAGCGGGCCACTCTACAGGATCTCTTCTTCCAATCCATCGCTCAGGAAACCGATTATCCAAAAATTGACGGACTGCTATAGCAAAATGTGGGGGTGCCCCATCCTATTGAAAAAAACAGTTCGCCCTCTAAAAGATTATCGTCTTCTTCGAGGATTTGGGTAATCATTGGGTCGATGTTATTTTCTAACATATCGAGGTACCTTTCGCCATTTAAATTGTCAGGAATAAAAAACGGTCCGCCATTGTGATCCCCTAAGATGCCAGCCCAAACATTTAACTTCTGAGGCCTTTGGGTATGAGTTTCCATGAACAAATGTGGATTGGTTTCACTCCAATACCTACAATTGTGCCTGTTTATCTCCCCATTTAACTGAAATGTTAATTCATCAGAAAAACACGTATTGTACATTATATTGGCATTACCGTTTAATTGTTCACCAAAAATGTCATAGAATTCAAGCCGACGATCGGGATCATCTTCGTTTAATTCGTGTACCAATTTAAATTTATATGGATGAAATTTGTAGGCCTTTACAATTCTATGAACACTTCTTCGTGATACACCGGAAGCCTCAGCTACTTTCCTGATCGACTGAGTATTATACATCTGCAAATGACCCAGAACTGGCACTTCGACTGCTTCATTCCTAATCGGTCGCTGAGGTTCATGGTTTTTGTTTCCTACAGAACCTGTTTCCATAAATTTTGTCAATAATAGGGAACTTGCCTATAATTTTAAAAATAAAAATAATACTAAAAAACATAGCGTAACGTTGTAATAAAACGTGTACTTCACAAAAAAATAAGTTTTCTAATTCCACACTATCAGTATAAAGGATCTAAACAGCGATAAAATTGAAGTGGCCCGAAACGAGTTAATATTGACTGTGACGTCACACCATACCATATTCGGTAGTCGTCGTGCCGGGAAGCAATACAATCAGATGTTTACCGGTGTTATAAGACTGTGGTTGATTTGTTAGTGACTGTTCTGATATAAATATATAATTGTGTTTTATAGTACCGCTTATTGTAGTTGTACAGATATTTTAAAATGACTGATCAAGGTTTTTCAAAGGGCCAATCTGATAATTTGCCTAAAGTGGATATGTTTATGGTGGCATCTTTTATACAAAATAGTGAAAGTTTTTCCCTTGGAGAGGTCCGCGGGGTCAAGGCAGAGAAGTATGTATTTTTTTAGCTTTTAGTAATAATTTATAAACATAAAATAGTTATGACTTGATCACGGAATAAAAAGAAATAACTACAAAATGCTTAGTCGCAACTAAGCATTTTTAGCAGACTTAGTCTTATGTTTGAAAGAATTTAGGGTAATTCTTTACAACAGCCACTTCTATATTTTTCGTGTTTTTTTTTGTACACATGCGTAAAGTGTCTCTATAGAAGACATTTGCTGCAAAGGAAATGTTGCGCAAATGTATAATTACCTATCGTAGGTATTTTCGTACTATGTTTTGGGGCAAGGGAAATAAGTGATTGTGTCGTGTTATCATTCACATAATAGATAAATGTAAGATTTGAATAGAATAAATTAAAGGGCAAGGGAAAGGTATTTGCAATATACTATATAAACTAGAGGTAAACATTTTACTCTTCGCAGACAGTAGTGTTATTTAACTTTTATATAATTGTTGCACATTCTGTAGGATACTCTTCGCAGTTTTTTGAAAATAATCTTGTGTTTGTCTTATAAACTTCATTCTTACAATACCTAATGTATTGACTACATATTTAATTTTCTCTCCCGATGGTGCCGACTGTATTGGCGAAACGCGTGGCAGTATATTTTATAGTATAAACTAAGATTCATTCTTACAATACCTAATATATTGATCACATATTTAATTTTCAATTTTTTTTTCATCTCCCGATGATGTCGACTGCGTAGGCGAAATTTGTGGTAGTATATTTTACAGAATTTTGGTGCCTTTAGAAAATTACTTCAATTTTAGTAGCACATTGAAAATTGCAACCCTCTGTAGATTCATATTTTTTAAAT
Organism: Rhamnusium bicolor; assembly: GCA_029963845.1. NCBI lineage: Eukaryota > Metazoa > Arthropoda > Insecta > Coleoptera > Cerambycidae > Rhamnusium > Rhamnusium bicolor. The sequence continues at coordinate 82,402 of JANEYF010003292.1, read as the reverse complement.
AAAATGTCCTATAACTTTTTTATTTACTATTTGATTTTTTCAAAAACAATGGATTTCTTCCTCTAGCTAACACTAACTTATAGCCCAAATTTCAATTCGAACGGACTTTTTTTTCTTTAGTTATCGTGCTTACAACAAACGTGACGGACAGACAGACGGACGGACAGATGAACAGACGGACATTTTGAAAGTTGTTCAGAATTCGATGACGAACGAAATGATTTTTTTCTCTGCGAGCGATATTAATGATTTTAGAAATATCCCGATCAAATGCAATATACTCTTCGTAAATGTATTTGCGAAGAGTATAATAATAAATAGCTGTTTACTTTCGCACCAGGAAATTACCTTTACTTAGTATCACTAAATTACATTCTATCTACTAATCTTATTTTCTAACATTGTATACACATTCTTTCTTTTAATCCTACCCTAATTAAAATTCAATAATTCGGAATTCGGAATATTTTATTGCCCGCCTGCGAAAAACTAGTAGATAGACATATAGTATTTAATAATGTACTTACATTAAAATGATCTTCACACACATGTAGAGACCTACTGCTTGGTGAAATGTCTTTTTCATTTCTTCTACACGCTTTTAGCCATTTTGATCGACGAATGTTATCTTCTGGCAACATTATAAATATTTTATCTGGCACTTTTACTGTAGTATTCTTACACAACGGTACAATGCAATATTTAAAATAAGGAGTGTTTGTTTCCATTTTAAGTACCTATACACTTAAAATTTATGGCGATGCTGGTATTTTTACGGCTGAAATCAAGCAGTCGAGTGCTGGGATCTCCGTCGTGGTATGGTGTGATGTCACGACTACTCCCGCGCTTTTGAACCTGTTTGAAACGGTTCGCTCGCGCGCGAAACTTTAATAATTTATAACAAATTTATTATTGGGAATTAAGGCGTCATATTTTGCATATCTTATTTTTAGTATTGTAGAACATTTTTTATGAAGTAAAAAAAAATGTGCAAGTTCCCTATTGTAAAACATACTGAGAACCAACCCTTCTATCTGGGTGATTTCTATTGAATATGCGCTCCGTAGTTCTAGCACAATTATCGTTTTTAAAATAAATGCTGACAATTTCTATTCTCTCCTTGAAGGGTATAAACCATTTTGAGAACTCACTCTGGTAAAATGTATCTCGATTTAAAATTGGTTGTGAACAAATTGATGTTCAAGGACTATCAAATACTTATGAGTCTTTTATTATTCTAAAACTAAATGGACAAGGAAAGTGTTTTTTGTCGAAAAAACTCGTGTTTATTCGAGAGCACCAAAAAATGTAGTTTTTTTTATAAAATTTCAATACTCGATTGTGTGTAATCATCAAAAATAAAATTATCTTCTTAAGAACAAATCGATAAAAGTTAAAAAAAATACACAGTTATGTAGGGAATTGAAAGACCTTTCAAATGATGTATCACTGGACCCCCTTGCCATTTGAATTTTTTGAGAAGGTGGCCATGCAGGGTAGAGGGATGATGATAGGTATACAAGTATTACAATAAAATATGTCCCCCTTGGAAACAAGGTCAAAGTGTTTCACCAATTTTTCAAAAAATTATTATCTCCACAGTTATTCAGGGTGACTACTTTTAGTTGGGACACCCTGTATTTTCCACCATAAAGAAAAAATTATATTACAATTGTCTATAATATCTGCAAACAAAGAATGGTCATATATTGAGTAAATACAACTGCATGCGATTGAGGTGAGTTTTCAACAAAAATTTTTGAGTTTGTTATTTTGCGTTTTGATTTACCCGATTTTGTTTTCAAACTTGCGCGTTGAGTTGAAAACATCATAGTCATGGTTTGTAGGTTGAAATGTATTGTAGTATTTATCAATTTTCTGTGACTGTACAGAACAATAACAGATTTCCTTATTCTACACTGCTCTGGTTTTTTTTTTAAATTTATCTTCTTAATAGAATGCAAAAAGCAAATCGCAAAAAGTTTGATTGTAAACTTACCTTTAACTTAATACTGATACTCAAAGTGACCTAATACAACTTTTATGTGAAACACAGTTACTGTGTCATAAAACATTTTGTGAGTTTTTGAACACTTTCCTTATAAATTGTACCACCGTGTGGCGGTGTTTTAAAACGTGTAAATTAAGTCTTATTCATTTATCTCTCCCCTCCATAACTTCTTTCAGAAAAAATAACCTCCGTAATAATTTGCATTCGCTTTGTACACAAGCAAATAGAAAAGGTATTGTTAAACGAAGCGTCTATGCGGAACAATTGACTTAACCACGGGAAATGTTATTTCGTATTTCCCTAATCCTATTGGAGGTATTGCCTTACACTATTGACATATTCCTGCAGTCTCCCAGCTCCTAGTTAATATTAATGAGCAGAGAGGCCGTATTAAGTCGCTAAGAATAAGAAGGCTGGGGATTATTGGTGATTAGTGGCAGACATCAAAACCGCAAGGCGTAACATTATATCACAAGACAGAAGAAAATTGGATGTCTTCAAATGAAATGAGATTATCAACTTACATTTTCTTTCTCGAGAAAAGAGTATATATTTTTATCTTATATAATTTTCATCTATAAAGCGATGGAATTGGATATGAGTGTTATATTTATAATAAAATCTGATGCAGACAAATATTTTGTGTAAACTGATCAACAACTTGAACGATCTATAATATAGAATAGAGAATACAAGTCTGAGGAATAAAAAATATTAAAATAATTTGCTATAAATTGAAATATGTACACATACAAGGAAGTGTATGAATATTTATACGGTTTAGCCATGATCGATTAAATTACTTAACAAAATAATTTGACAGGCAAAATGGAAACATGTGGTAGTAACTTTTTATAATCTACAAAAAATTGTGTACTGTGTCTTACCATTTACTGCTTGATATATTTATAGTACAAATTTAATGATATTAGCTGCCAGTTATTACCTCTACGGATAATATCGCGAAGGGGCAAACACGGCAATTTTTTTAATCATTTATTTAACGTCAGTCTATTTCCGCTACCAGGGCCTATCACCGACGCCAGGCGACGAGCAAAATTTCATCCACTTTGTATATTCTGTGACCTTACCAAAGCATTCGACTGTGTTGATCATCAATATTTGCTAGAAATATTATATTTTTATGGTTTTAGGCGTGTACCTTATGGCTGGTTCCAGTCTTATCTACATAATCGAAAAATGTATGTGAAGTTAAAAGATATTGTCGATAATGAGTTAGTACCAGTAAGAACTGATCGGAAAATGATGAAATGTGGGGTTCCACAGGGCTCAATTCTGGGCCCTGTGCTCTTTTTAATTTATATTAATGACTTTGTTGACAACTTTCTAATGGTGTAGTTTTCCTTATTTGCTGATGACACCAGTTTTCTTTTAAAAAAATCCGTTACCGGATTGCACCGAAATATTAAATAAATTAAACGACTGATTCTCTGCAAATAAGTTAATACTGAACCTGTCAAAAACCCATAGCATCACATGTCATCTCGGGTACAATTATACTCAACAGGATATCCACCTTAATCATGGCACTATCTCATCCGTGTAAGATGTCAAATTCTTAGGGGTGTATCTGGATAAGAGTCTTAAATGGAAGCGGCACCTGGTGGAACTCAACAATAGATTATCTAGTGCTGTATATGCAATATTTATTATAAGGAAAAATGTCGGTTTACAAACATCGGTAATTATCTATTATGTTTATTTGCAAAGCATTCTGCAGTACGGGATCGAGTTTTGGGGAGATTCTACCGATGTAGAAGCTACATTTAGGATACAAAAGAAGGCTATCAGATCAATATGTCATTTAAGACCTAGAGAATCATATAGAGAACACTTTAAAAAATTAGGAATAATGACATTGGTTAATCTATATATATTCAGAGTATCTATAATTATATTTCGAAATAAAACTAGTTTAATTAAACTATCGGATATCCAGAATTATGACACACGACAAAATAATCTATAGATACCTCTTACCACAATATAATTATAATGTAACAAGAAAAAGCACATTCTACAACGGCATTAAAATATTTAATCACCTACCTACCATCCGATTTTAAAAACATCACTAGTCTAAATTAATTTAAGAGTAAGTTGAGACACCTCCTGTTAAATAAAGTTTTTTATACCTTAAAAGAATATTTCACTTTTTGTTTTTAAATTTGCTAATAATTAATAAGAACTACCTATACTTATCTAAATTCCGTATTTTATGATTGTATATTATTTGAAATTAATAATTGTACTATTTTTATTGTATAATTATTGCATGTATCTTATTTTGTTTTTTGTAATTCTTAATATTTTCATATATTTTATTTCAATCAATTCATATACTTTCCTTACACATCTATGTATGTTTTTGAGGAAATAAATTACTTACTACTTACTTCTTTTACACTATCTAGGGTTGAGGTGTTTCTGCTAGGATTATATGGATTCATTATTGGTTTATTCTGTGTTGTATTTAGAGAGGCCACGCACCGGCCGCAACTTTTTGTAGCGCAACGTTTCGCAATATTGCGCAACGTTGCACGCTCCAAATTTGCTTTGGAATCAGATGGAACGGGCGCGCACCGCGTGCAACGGTGCCATGCAACGTTTCGCATCGTCTCGCAACAAGAGGGCGATGTTGCACTGCCGAAGAGGAGTCGTCAATTCCTTCGCAACATTCGTGGGGTAAAGTACATTTTTCAAAAACAAGTGTTATTATAAATGGAGAAAAAGAAGTCTGTCCATATCGACGAATCGATTGACGCGGATCGACTGTTAGTGCTGGTCGAGGCTCGACCAGCTATATACAGTTATAACTTAAAAGAACACCACAACCAAGATATTATCAACAATATTGCAGCAGGTGAAATGAAATAATTGGCAAAATTTTCTCATACTTGGTAGGCAGCTCGGGAGGCCATCGCTCTCATCGTCTCCCTTTGAAGGTCACACTCTCCAAGATTTATCATTTCATCGTGTACATCTGCAACTGTCCCCTCCTTCTTCCTAATCATATTGTGCAAAACACAGCAAGCTGCAGTTATCAACTTTGCAAAATCCGGATGAACTAACATGGGTCGTTCGAATATACGGAATTCTCTTGGCATCGTTCCGAATGCGCATTCAGCTATTCGACAAGCTCTAGAATGTCGATAATTATATATTTTTCTTTTGTCTGACGTGAGTGATGCACGGGCAAAAGGTTTCATAAAATTTCTGTGTAGTGAATAAGCGGCATCTCTTAAAAATACGTAAGGAAATAGAGTTTCCTTTTTCACGATCTAGTCGTCGGGGAGTGGCAAGTTCAATGTTCGTTCGATAAAATTTCTCCCGAAATTAGAAACAGTAAACATACCTCCATCACTTTGTCTACCCGCTTCTCCTACGTCTATAATTAAAAAATTACCCTCCGCGACAACAACTGCTTGTCGTACTATTGAGTGATAATTTTTGTAATTATAAAAAGCAGATCCTTTTATGGTGCGGCTTTTGAATGCGAATGTGTTTACCGTCCACGCAGCCACAAACATTTGGATAATTCCAAAAATCCTCAAAGTGATCGGCAACTTTTTGCCATTTTTGTGGAGTCGGACTAGTCATTAAATATATTGGAGAAAGCACTTCCCATATAGCTGAGCAAGTGAGCATGGGATATGACACGTATTCGCACTCGGGACAATTTTTTCCCTATGAGGCATATCAATAGTTAAGCTACCTATATTTTTTTAAATTTAAATATTCTGTCGAAAGAAATTTCAACAATAAATAAAAAGAAACTTACCTTAGTGTTATGATTAATCTTTCTTCGGCTGAAATACCTTCTGCAATTTGTATTCTGCTTCTTTTATTCTGTCTTCAACTAGATTCAAAAGCTCGTCAAAAGTTTCCATACTCATTCGGCAATAGTTGTAAAATTTTTCGGGATCTTTTCTTAACTCACGAATGAAATCAGGGATATTCCTTTTTTTGGTTAATCGGGTGAACCCAAAATCTATTTTTCTTTTGTTCATCCAACAGCTCTAAAAATTGCCACAATAATATAGTCTTCAGTTTGCCTATCCATTTTGTCTCTTCAAAATCTGTGATGAGTTTGGGGGAGCGTCAAAATCTGACCAAAAAAACACTTGTCACTGGACGATGCTTATGAATAAACTAAATTTATTACCTGTTGCGACCCAAATGTTGCATGTAGAAAATAGATCGACTTTATTGCATTATTCCGTTGCGCAACAAAAAAGTTGCGAAACGTTGCGCTACAAAAAGCTGCGGCCGGTGCGTAAACAACCAATTTTAAGAATGAGATAATGTTCAAGCACGTTTATAAATTTGCATTTTTTTAACAAATTAACGTAAAAGAATTACTACAGATTAAGCATATTTTTAGAACAACGATTTTTAAATGGATTATTTCATTCGTTGATTAGTTTACCTCACTAAGTATACAAATATTGCATTAATGTAAAACAGCTCGTTTTCTCTTGAATATTTATTTTTCCTGTGTGCGCAGACATTAAAATATGTATATAATTAATGTCAACAATTTTATCACTTTCCCCAGTGATTCCGGGAACGAGCAACAAAGTATTATGCATATAAATTCGCGTGACGCAAAAAATGGCTGATGTTTATTTTGTAATTACGCCTTGTAACACCAACCGGCATGGCAACTGGGCGTTGATAAGGTGTAAAATTGAAATTTACAATAAATTATCTTCTGTATTATGCATACCTGTCTGGAAGATATCTCAGATATACCAGATAACAGCTTAGGTGCTGTGTATGTGTGGATTGAACGTACAATTTATACTATTATTTTTTGAAAAATGTTTTCCTACCAGAGTGTAAAAGATATAACTGGATTCTTAATAATTATTTTTATATTTAGATACCTACTTGAAGTAAATCAAACAAGGAAATGAGATATATGTATAATTAAACCAAAAGGTATAATCCAGTTTTTACAACTGGAAATGTGTCATTATTCAATCAATTTTTTATTTATCAAATTACAGTTTATGAACGAAAGATACAAACTTTTTGTATGAGAAAATTAATATCTAGCTGACATATGTACTTATTTATTAAACCAAGTGAAGTTACGTAGGTACAAAATAGTGGAAAGTCATTAACATAAATGAAATGTTTAGTCCTTTTGCACATTCTTAAACTTAAGATATGAAAAACGTTTTTCTGTCCGTCTAAGAACCGCTTATTGTAAATATGTACTATATATATTGTTTGATAAAATTGTGCAATAGTATCTGTATTAGATAGATAGACAGAGATGTAATAAAAAGTATTTGCAACTACAAAGTCTTTAACTTCATTTTTGAATTCTTAAAGTTGTAACATTTTTTAGTCTAGTGAAGTAAAATTTTAAAATTTATGTGCAACAAAACTTGTACTATTTTAGCTCTTTGTTAGTCTAAAAAAATATTTTTCTACAACCGAGCGAAAAGTGCAACTTTGCGCTTCCAAAAGGAAGCGCAAAGTTGCACTTTTTCGAGGAGCGAGCTTTTTTTTACTTTGTCGCTCGCCGAGCGACAAAGTAAACGCTTAGTTCCCATGGAAACCATAATAAAGAAACGTCTAGTGTATCTGCGGCTTATGACACAAAAGTAAGCATTGAGGGTATTTGATAAATATATGTTTTCTAGTAAATAATTCAAAAAAAGAAGTATAAAATACATTCAAATATACATAAATCACAATTACCACAATTTACCAACTTTAGTTACACAAAGTAATAAAAAATTAGCTATTTTTATAGTAATCTATTGTTTTCGGAAACTTTCATTATACTAAAGGTCGTAGAAATTTATATTTAGTAAATAACTCGCAGTATCTATAAATCACACTGGTGCCCAAATTATTGCGTTAAATAAAATACAAACTACCAACTTTAGTTACGGAAAACAGTTCAAAAATTGGTTGGTAGTAACTCATCTTTTTATTTTTTAACAATTTTGTGCTACTAAAGGTGGTAGAAATAGCTACTTTTACCAATTCAATGAACTTATAAAGCTTTCGCATAGCACAGACGAATATTATGTTTTGGACATAGGAGGCCATGCTTGCCGCTGCTGTTAGCAAAAATAAACAAATAATTATTTGATGTGTCAAAACGTTCTTAAAACAGCTATTTGTGTCAAGTAAATTTATTCTTACAATTATCAGATAATGGAAAGTTTTGAAAAGTATAATTTATGTGATACTTGTAAAGAATTGTGCCATGTTAAAATACGCCATTTCAGTTTAATATACTTAACTGCCCTAATTGAAAACTGCGACCAAGACATGTCAAAGAATGGTTTGTTTAAGAAGATTCAAAGAAGTCTACTACAAATGTCGACCAAATATAATTATTTTCCCAGAAGACTGAATACAATCGTTTCAAAGTATTACATATATGTCATCAAACACAGACATTCAATACCCTTTAATTCTTCGCCTTGCTTTTCACTACTAAAGGAGGAAGTGTTAGAAGAATTCCAAAAACATTTAGATTTTGTTATACATAGATATAAATCATAAGATGACAGTATTTAAATAAATAATTAATAGGTACTAAAGCAATTTTTGATTTTTTTTTGCAGTAAATACTATTTTAACAAACATTTCTACAAAAACATGTGTAGTAATTGATGCTCACGTTTTGAAATCTGAACTCTCAAATTTGAGGTTATCAATAATTATTAATTTTTACCAAACATTTTTATAAAAACACCGGTTGTAGAAAAAATCCTGTGTGTAATTCGAGCGCAAAGTGACATTGCCGCTCTCGCGAGATTGCCGTACTCCGCTACGCGTCGCGCGTCAAACTTCTTGCTCAGAGCGACAATATATCACTTTGCGCTCTTAATACACAAATAGCTATTTTAACATATAATAGACTTCTAAAATAATAAAGAAAGGAATGTCGATTGCCTGTGTTTAATAAAAGAGTACTGTTCGTAGCGCTCTTATTTGTAGACTAACTCCTGTAGCAAATACTGAATAATCTCATAATGTGCAGTTTTTAGTACTGATGAGGTAATGAATACGTTAAGCAAGTGTACGAGATATTTACTGCTACTTAATTTATAAGCAGTGCTTTAACTCCGTTTGTTTCATTTAAGAATTAGATCAACATATATTTCCAAGAATTTGACCTCATAATTAGATTCAGAATCGATTTTTTCTTAATGAGTGAGCACTACTTGTGTTTTCGATAAATTTAGAATTAAACAACGTTTAAGTTCATTACCTGAATTTATAAAATTTGTTAAGTTTTTGGGAAAATTTAACATAGAAATGTAGACAAATAATGAATCAGTTATATGTACATTTATGGCAAGGTCATACATATTAGAAAAAATAGGGGTCTAGGACCGATTCTTGAGGAAATCCTATATTTACATGTTCCTTATTATTAGACCTTACTCTTTGTGGTCTATTTTGTAAATAGGATTTTACAAGCTTAAAGCCGTCTTAATCAAAATTGTATTCCTTAATATCCTTTATATTGTTACGCCACTGGACTATGTAACTAGTTAGATGAGACTGGAATTGTACGAGAATGGCCGGGAATGTTCTGGAATGTTCTAGACCGTGTGATTGGATGTATAAATAAGACGCACGATGGGTCGAGATTCAGTCTTAAGTTGAACATGAACGAGTAAAGAAGAAATAAGAAAGAGACTTATAGGTATCAAATTGTGATTATAATTAAGACATTCATTAATCTATTGTTGTTAATTTTTAATTAGTTAATAAAGTAGTGCGTAAGTGTTACCTGGACTTCCAATCGACGAATCTTCGAGTATATGTTTGTGTGAATGGCAAACACGTCACATTATATTATAAAATCGACACAGGTGTTGTAAGTAATGTATCATGCCCTTCCAAGTATTTGACGGAAGTAAAGTCTGAATCTACTCCAAGTCTGGGTCAATAAAGTAACCTGATAACATCATCGTTCGCAATGGATGTATGACTGACGTTAATTTCAGTATCTGCAATCTGACGTATGTTAAAATTTCCAAACCTATAAGACAGAGTGGGTGTTGCAAGTCACCTTCTTAAGTTATGTCAAGCTATCGATTAATATGCGTTTATAATAAAAAAAAATTAGAGGCAACTATACAATGCCCTACCACATAAATATTTAGTTAGTATTTGCGATCGTATATTGCAACACATTGTAGACAGCTGTACATAAGGTAGAAAATTAAAGTTATGCTTTGCGGTTAAAATTCGCTGTATTTATGAGATAAATATAATCGTCAAAATACTTTCTTATTGATTTACATCTGTAATAACATATAGTAATCTATAATTTAATTTATGGTTTCACTTATTTATTTATTTACAGTGATTTAATACTAAAATCGATATAGTTGTTGATTTTCGTATGACCGTAAATTTTCTACAACTCTTTTTGAACTTTTAGGAGGCAAATAGAAGTGCATAGCATTGTCGGTGTAAGACAAGAAAATTTCAGTAATGATAAGCAGCTTACTGTCTTAAATTTTCTGAGCTAATATGTTTTTTAAATTTACATCTTACTGGTTACAGAAAACAAACAGAAAATTTCGTTTGGGCAGAATATGCAAAATTGAAAAGTTTTATAATCATATTTTACATTAAATTTTCATCAATTACAAGCAAACTTAGTTATAGAAGTTAAACATAATCAAAATTTTCAATTTTGCAATTTTACAGTAAATATTATAATACTTACAAAGATTAATACGAAATCCAAACATAATTAACAATGGAATAAACAACAAATTAATTGACAACTAGTTCGCCATGCACTTTTTCAAAAGATATTGTAATTGCAGTGAAGCAATGGATCTCGACTACCATCACTGACGTTATGCACATAAATATGATATTTTCAATTTGACGCTTCGACACTCCCTGACTTTTATCTTCTTTAAGAATTGACACGATGAGCTTCTTACTATTATTCTGTATTAATACCCATCATACACGGTATGGTAATAATGATAATGGCAAAAAATTTGTACCATCTACATTGTGACTGAAATAAATCTATCAAAATTCCTGTGACTTGTTTAGGATTAAAGATTGATTACCGAATTAATTCGGATTACATAATATATACCGGGTGTAACAGGATCGTGGTACACCCCCTTTTCTCCTTTAGTTTTGAAGATAATTGATTGAAATTTGGGATATCCTACATACATAATAAGCTGCCCTTTTTGACATACATGTGATTTTTTTCACTTCCGGTTTAGCCGAAAGTGACACTAACTTTCGATTTTTTAAATGGAACACCCTGTATATTATTGCATTTTTGATTCTGCATAATTTTCTTAATTCAACGACACCCAATAAGTGACATTTCAAACATCAGTATTTTTTATAATATAATGCTAGAAAAATCAAAATCCCGTCAAAAATACTAAATTACGTGATTTATGAGCAAATAAAGTTTATCAAAATGGTTTTTGGGACAAAACTCAATTTTTTCAAATGGAACCATATTGGTACCGTGGTACCATTTATTAGTACTATTAATAAGGAATTTATTCATATGTTGCATTAAAATGTGCGATAAATACAAACAAAATTACAGGTAAAAGAAAATAAGAAAATACAATTTTGTTCTAATTACCTTGTTATACATAAGATGGCTTTGGAATACAAAAAATGACCACAAAACATTACAACAGTTGTTCAAAATTCTGTCCATTAACGTTAATGCACTTCTAAACTTGCACAGCTGTTTCTCGAAGACCGTTCGCGTCTTGCTCGCAGTTCCAAGTCTACACTGGTTGTAACGGTGGTTGCGTAGACAATGTTTCCTAAATGACCCCAAACAAAGAAATCAAGGGGTGTTAAATCATGTGACCTGGGAGGCCATCTCACAGGACCATTCGTTAAAATTAAGTTTTCTCTGAATCTCCGTTGAAGGTAATCAATTACTATCTTTGAATTATGGGGAGGAGCGCCATCTGGTTGGAAATACATTCCCTGTCGTAAATGGAAAGGTAATTCAGCTAGACTGTCTTCAGTTTCATTTTGCAGAAATTCCAAGTATCTGGCACCAGTCAGGGGTCCTTCAAATATTATTGGACCAATGATTCTACTACCGATTATTCCAAGCCAAACATTGAAACCGAACCGCACTTGAAAGTTATTCTCCCGTAATAAATTTTGATTTTATTGTGACCACTATTTTGTATTTTGTCAGTTAAATAATCCCAAATTTGTAAACCTAGATTCATCCAAAAATAAAATCATTCCCAAAAAAATCATTGTTTGGTTGCACGTTATTCTGCAAAATCCAATTGCAATATTCCATCCTAGGTTCGTAATCATTTTCGTACAAGTGCCGGTGTAATTCGTATTTAAAAGATTTATAGTAGTATTTGTGCAAAATTCGGCTTACTGTTTGGTGACTGATTTCCAATTCACACCCAATTTGCCTTAAAGGAACAGTCTTTTCAACTTTTACTCGAGTCAAAACATTAATTTCCGTTCTTTCGTCAAGAATGAAATTTTCTTCGGGATCATTGTTGGGCTCACTTCGGAATTGATTTTCAAGACGATTGAAATAATTTCTCGCTGGACATTGTCTATCAGGGTATCGTTCAGCATAAAGGTGTTTGGCCGCAACGGCATTTTTTCTACATTCCCCATAAATAATTAACATGTCCACTTTTCCATCTCTTGTATAAATTTGCGGCATTTTGATCACAATTAACCAGAATTTTAAACAATTTTTAAAGACACAATAAAAACACCGGTAAACCAAAAAATGTTTGATAAGCTAAATATTTCATTGTTTTCAAAGCCACCTTAGTTAATTACCTACTTCTTAACATTTAATTAGAACAACATTGTATTTTTCTTAGTTTTTTTTAGCTGAAATTTTGTTTGTATTTATCGCACATTTTAATATGACATATGAATAAATTCCTTATTAATAGTAGTAATAAATGGTACCACGGTACCAATATGGTTCTATTTGAAAAAAATTGAGTTTTGTCCCAAAAACCATTTCGATGAACTTTATTTGCTCAGAAATCACGTAATTTAGTATTTTTTGACGGGATTTCGATTTTTCTAGCATTACATGGGTCATTTAGAATAAATCGGAACCGTCATGGCACACTTAAATGGAAAATTAAAAATTACGTTATAAAAAATATTGACGTTTGAAATATCACTTATTTGGTATCGTTGGATTCAGAAAATTATGCAGATTCCAAAAATGCAATAATATACAGAGTGTTCCATTTAAAAATCGAAAGGCGAAACCGGAAGTGAAAAAAATCACTTGTTAAAACTAAAGGACAGAAGGGGTGTACCATGATTCTATTACACCCGATATATATGTTTTATGTACAGGAAAAATCACAGAAATAATAGAGGCGAACAATTAAACTTAAATTCAATTTTTTTTTAACCTCATTGTGTCATATTATTATAGACTGCAATTTTTAATGTTTTTATGTTTATCTGGCATAATTTTCTTACAGAATATAATATCATTTGTTAACAACAAATCTTGTTGCAAGGACAATATCGGCTTAATTACAGTGAAGTTACAAATAACTCAACATTAAAAAAAAGTAAAATATGTTATATACATGTTCGGTAAATTTGCCATTTGGGTTCTACATGTAAATTAAAGCATGCGATGTCACTCCACCATTCTATAGTTTGATAGTTTATGAGGGGAACCTCAGCATGCGCTTGGATATGAATGTTGCCTAGGCCTATGCGATTCGTGAAATACTGAATCTATTTTCGATTCGACAAAAGCATCTCTTAGATTCGATCAATTGAACCGGTAATCATAATTCGATTCGAATCGCAAGGAGTCGGATCGAATCGATTGAATGGACTCGATTGAATTGAAGTTACGATTACCAAAATAAGGTGGTGAAGGAATGTTGCCAGCAATACTGCGTGGTCCTCTGAAACCAGCTTTTACTCGATAATAATAGATCGTTGTCCGTTGTGCCCTCACTGCGGTCTATACTTTAACTTTCACACTTGAGGAATTCTAATTGTAGGTACTCCTTACTTGACGGCACATAGGTATACCTATTTATTTGGTAAGTTATGAAATAGCTACCCATAGTCTGTGGTAATACTTAACAACTTGGATTCCCAGTTAAGCAAGGTTTTCATTCAGGTGTTACAGATTTCTGCAATTTTCTGAAATTAGTGGATCAACAGGAAATAAATATACATAGGTATATTTTATTTCAGAAATACTGTGCACATACAAAACTCAGTGGCTGCCGACTCAGCCACCGACAGTAATTTAAAGTGAGAGTGGGGCATACTTTATTTTTTTACACCATGTTAAATCATAAATATGATATGTTACTTAATACATAAAACATCATTATTCTTATGTAAAGTATGTTCTGACATAATTAAAATAAGACATTAACAGAAACATACTTGTTTTAACTAAGATTCCTAAGCCTTCTAATGATAGTGCGCGATTCGCCCCTATAAACAACGGATTCATTATCTTGGCGGTCTATTTGTCCCTTCTCCGGCGTCATCCTTTGGGTACAGGGTCAAATTTCGAATTTATCGGTTAGTATCCGAAGAACGACGGATGTGTTTTAGGTGGGTTAATAAAATATTCTAGTAGGTAGTATTTTCGAGGGCATTGCTTCTAAAAATCAGATTAGGAATTTTTTTTTTGGTGTATAAGTGTGTTTTATGTAATTTGTGTTTACATTATATATTTTAGCAGATTGTGACAACTTAAAGTGTTTAATGTATGTAGGTGAAATTTCAAATATTTTGGTGGGTGGTGACTGTTTGCAAGTAACTGTGGTAAAATAATAATGGAAACATATTCAGGCTTTGGGAAGATCCTCAGCCCACCAACAGCAAAGAATGCCAGAAAGATGTAGAAGATGGCAATGTATCACAAATTACACAGAAAGTTTCAAAACAGCACGCCAGAAGTCACAAAATATAGTTTTAAATGTTTACAGAAATATGAAAGAAAGTGAAAGAGAAACAGGAGCCGTGGAAAAAAGAAGTTCCAGAATGAACTGTAAATTAATTCAGGAATAATATATTTGTTTTTGTATACGCTTTCCAATATGGTAACTTTGAAAACAATTGAGAATCCGCAAAATGCTATTTTAGCGGCCTAGTACTTAAAATTGTCATGGCAATCAGTGAAGAACTTAAATTTAAAAATATCATAACTACATAAAATATTAAAATTCTTGGTTCCTAATACCTGTTTAGGTAGAATCTACGAACTTATGTGCAAATGGCAAATGACAACAAGTAAAAAAAAGAAGAAGAATTTGATACTTATTTGGTATTTTTCTCTATAAGTAATAGCAACATTGTTGACAGTCACACACAAAATTATTTCGTGTATATTAGTATCTGTACTTCGAAAAGTACAGGTAGGTAATTTAGGTAAGAATTTATCGACATTGTCGACCTAATATTACTTTAAAGGAGCGTAATAAAGGCGACCAAGTAGGTTGCCATGTAGATATAAATTACATAGGATATCTAACAAAATCTACCTAGTTAGGATATTCTACCTTTATGACGATTTTTACTCACCAAAAAGGTCAATATTACCTAATTATACTATCTATTTCGACTTTCGAAGGAATTTACCTTGAAGGTAACTTGTGGTATACTTTTTTAGTTGTTTTTCCCTTACTTCTTGGATTAACATTACTTTTAAGCAAAACAGTGTATGGGGTAGGTAGATTTATTGGTCTTGTTTACGTAAATTTAAATACAGATTAAGACCAATTGGTAAATTTCTATGGGAAGTGTATTCTTCCAGTCAATTTTACGTCTTAATTATCTCAATAAGTAAATTCGTCTTTTACCAAGTCGAGATACAGCTAATTTTATGGAAAAGGTTTGCTGGGAAGGACCTAGGGGTGCGTTTTATGCCATATGTTTATCAGAACTTTTTGACTTATTTTAATGATTACTATACGCTATAGAAGTTTGGAGCCCTATTTCAGAAACGCCCTATAAAATATTGTAGTGTCATATTGATGTGCAGTCGATATTGTTCATGGAGATTTTTTTAATTTCAGTTATTTAACATATAAATTAATTAATCATTTTGTGGTTTTACGATCTACATTCAATAAGCAATCTTTTGTACAAGATTAAGTTCTGTTGCTAAAAGTATCTTAGATAATATAGATCTAATTAAAGACACATGCTATAATAATTAACCAAGAAGTCACTTCAGTAAGATTAATGCATTACAAATTGTTTGATGCCACTCACCCTGTATGTCAAGTTTGATCGATGCCTACAGAAGCCGAACATTCATTGAACTGGAATGAAATCAGGTGAAAAAATATGATTTTGTCATGGCTAATCTAATAGAACCGTATCTTCATTAAACAATGATTTTAAACAAAGAAAATGAATCATAAAATTCGTGGTAATGCAATAATTTTATGAATGAAAATGTTTAACATTAACGTGCATGTAATTTGAATGACCCTGTTGGTCATGCTCTTTATGAGTATACAGTTTTATTGGAAATTTCTGATGAATTGATTGCATTTAACATTTGTTTAATGAGTGTTTTATTAATAATTATTCACTTCAATTTCGACATAATGGTACAAAATTGTTAATTTCAACATTACAGCGGTTGCGTAAAGGGACAAAGAAGATGTATTAGTGTGTTAAAATAGGGTTACCAAGTATATTGCCGTTAGAATAAAATTATTCTTTGTAACAATTTTAATGAATTTTTAAACTATTGAATATGACGTTACAGTGTAAAAAATGTATACAGGGGGTTCAGAAAATAACAAAAAATATGTCTGATCCTGAATAAATTAACATTTTGTAAGAGTTGTTTATAATCCATTTTTAATCACAACGTAGGACACATTTTTTTATATTATTTGCTCGTTTGTATGTTGTTTTCTCAAAAAAAAATTTGAAATAGAAGAAAAACTTTATTCAAATTTTCACAAAAGATATCTTTGGATGATGTAAGTAAACAATTAGTCGTCCCCTGTCAAAAGTTCATCTGTAGGCTCCTTTATGATGCAAGTTAGGGAGTGATCTCAATTTCTTTGTTTGATATTGGAGAAACATAATTTCGTTGGTGACACATTCGAAAATGTTGCGTTTGCATGTTGCATACAGGGCCATCGAGAGACAGAGCGGCACAAGAGTTTTTGCAGGGCCCCTCACATTTTTAAATAAATGGTGTTTTTTAAAGAGTAGCTATACGATTTATCTCTATACCGATGTGCCCATATTATTATTTAATTATGTATACAAATCAAAATGTTTCTTTAAAAAAACTAAAACGTAACAAGTAGAAACTTATCTCGACTGAAAATAAAAAATCACAAATAAAGCGAATAAATAAAACGAAATAGTAGAACACTATAAATACAATTAAATTCAGACTAAAAACTTTGGCTTTGGATAGTATATTATTTAAATCCTATCGAAATTACGAAAGAATGCCAGTATGTCACAAATTTTCCTCTAATCTACAATGTACGCTGTTCAAGCGTTCTTTGTTTACAAAAAATACAACGAGAGAGACAGCATAAGGAAGTCCTTTATATCTGACTGTTAATATCCCAAACTAACATTGTGTATGCGTTATACGAAAACCCACGAATTTCTTAATAAAATCTGGATCTCCAATTGGTATTGCTCGACCTTGAGAAAATGTTCCTGTATAGGGGGGCCGCCATACTGTGGACATTCTAGTTACATTTAAATTATTATTGGTAAAAATTAGTGATTTCGTGTTGCCACACTGGTATTGTGACTGGGTCTCTATTTGTCAATTGTCATTCTTCGATGGTTTGTTTAATGATTTGATGTGACTGGATTTATTAATTATTGCATTTTTTTGCCTAATTTGTTAGTTTTATTAGGTCGGTTCTGTGTTTATTAGTTTTTAAGTCATTTTTTGGTAATTGTTTAGAAATGTATTGTGTGGTTCCTGGTTGCGAAAGTTCTACCAGAAAAAAAGAAAAGAAAAAGTGTAACGTCTAATAGTATTCAAACGCCAATAAGTTTTCTTTAAAAACTGGATAGTTTTGTAATTTTTTATTATAAAATATTTTTTAAATCGAATTGTCTTTCTCTTTTCAAATGTGAAATATTGTTTTCTTCAAAGAGTGTTTAACTAATTTGTAATACACGACTATAATAATAACACAACTTATCTGCCAGTTGGCAATAATCTGTAGTAATATCACGAGAGTGAGAATAAGTTGAAAATAATTCGACAGTTTTTCGAAAACTGCGAAGCAACAAGGCAATAGACAAGAGTCCGTAGGGCTCGAGTGGCTATTGCCGAATGGCAACAAGTTTGAGAAAGAAACTGGAAAATTATTTTCTGGTTTATTCTCACTCTCGAGTGGTGTATTCGAAAGATTATTTTTTAATGTTCAGATATCTCTTACGCTCCTGAACAAAAAATTTAAAGATTTAAAGTTGATATTTACTTTCCCTCGATAAGATAACTTAAAAAAGCAGCTAAATTTTTTGAAATTTTTTAGATGTCTTCATAGATTTTTTTTGACATTCACAATTGTGTGGCTTAGAAGTTAAAATATAGAGATACGATTGTGAAAATATTAGTTTATTTGCAATGAAATGAACGGAAATAATTCTTATGTTTAGTGAAGCACAGAAAAATATTACATTTTGTGAAGCGGATTCTCGATCTGCTGTCGCACCCATCCAACCTGCACTTTACAGGGTTTTTCATATCTTCACGACTGGGCCAATGTTCAAAACCATGATGCCGAAAATCATGTAACTTATACCGTGAATAGGGTAAATTACTCAGTCATCTTATTCTACACAAGATTTGGCGGTGGTAAATCTAGTGTATGCAACATTGGACTTCTTATAGTAATGTGTATGAGGCGATGATTATTTTGAGGAAAAATTGGGTTGTCAGCCGCCTTAGTTACGGAACTGCAACAGGTTCTAACAGGTCAGTATAATTAGGCCCAAAAGGCGATAAACAGTTGTGATTGGAAGTTTACGTTCCTGATCTACCACATACGCATTTCAAATGTCACACGTTATAACAAATCCTGTCTCCGAAACTTTAACATGATGATCCATAAAATCGATGATTCTTTGAGGATGTCTGATCCACTTTAACTTGTTGAAGAACTGGCTTCCCTCATACCAGTAAATCGATCTGGCTTAAATTAACTATTGACACTGGTTGTTCTCTACGCGCCATTATTGAGAAGCTTACTATTTGCAAATTGTAAGAAGTTTGATTCACACTACTTCAAATAATTTTCGAAGAAAATATTTTGCTCCATTATTGAATTAAATTATTTATAATGAGGAAAAACAGATTGGTTCTTTTGACAAAATCTGCAAACGTACAATGCAGATTAATAATTTTAAATTTGTTAGATAATGTTTGTCTTAAAGGAAGTTTGTAAAAAATAGGTGTCAGGTCATCAGCTTCTGTACTAGTTCTCCTCCACTGGAGTTAGCACTCTAACTTACAGCTTTGCTTTGTTGAAAAATGAATACAAGTTTTTTTATTTTCTCTGTTAAGATTTTCTACCATATAAAAAGTCTTCCAATATTCAGAAAAATTAAAAAGTAAAGAGTACTATGCCCTCCTTACTGCTAATTTTTGATACACAAAGTGACGCATACTTTGAGCTATTTTAAGAGCAAGGAACTATAATTTATGTTCTTTTAATTAGTTATGTGCACATAAATATTAAATGTACGTCGTAAATTAAATGAAATATATAAAAAATAAATCGTAACCATAAAAAGTTACAAACATATGTCGCAGTTGTTAGAAACATTTGGTAAGCAGGTGGACATACAATATAATACACGAATCGAAATTAAAAATGCCAAAATTATTTTACTGAATTCTTGCAACAGTAATTTTGCTTTCAAAACCGACAGAAACTTTTTTCTGCAATGGTGGCGGCTTGATGCTTTATGTTAATTTCGATACGATTAATTTGTCTGAGTGAGGATACGACTAGTTTCTTCAATCCAGTGTTTATATGTCTGTGGGACGGTAGTGAAAGTTGCACATTTCCCTCGCTTTTTGCATTATGAAAAAATTAAGCGAGTCGGAGAATCTTAAAGGGTAATTCACTGATGTGTGAAAAAGTAGATACATCCATGGAAATGTCAAGTTACACTACTTTAGTTCATTGAACAAGAAAACACGTTGCATAAAATCAATATTTGATGATAAATTTTTATTTATAATAAGTTCCAGTCATAAAGCACGCTGTTTTTATGTTTTATCACATTCACATGTACTAGACATCGCGTCGTTGAAAAGTATTGAAGACAGGACCGCCTGTGACTCTAAGTAAAATTATCAATTTTTGCCGTTCTGAAAGTGATAAAGCTATAGAAAACTTACGGGAATTGTATTTCTTTATCGTTTCATTTTTAAATTGATATTTTATATCTTTACCTATGTTGGCATATGTTGCAGATGGATCAGGGAAAAAATAAATAGGATGAAAATCAGAAAATTAGAGACTGAATGAAAGTAAAAGAGGTGATTAACTTGTTTAGACTTTGTTCACTCATGTCCAGTCACGTTTTATTTAATTAACAAATAGTGATATAGTAAATATATTATTTTAATACCATTTGACTTTCTTCAATATAAAGCTGGCCCGTTTTAATACAGTATACCAAGCGAAAATAGAGGGCGAACGTATGACAGTTCATCAACGGCACAGTAGAATAAAAGAACTAGTTGTTCTGTAGTTTTCTTTCATGCGCTTACTGTGTTCCTGGTTATAGATATTTTTATTAGTTTTACTGTGCTATTAGTGCGTATTTATATTCTTTATTTATTTTTTGTTTGCTTTTTAATGTGGTGTGATCGAAGCGGCAAAGAACAAATCAGGTCATGTTTGTTGCTACAAAAGCTGTAATAATACAAGGGACACTGGATCACTAGAAAATTTTTTCTCTTCCTCGTGATCCTAAAAGTTAAGTAACTTTTTCTGTGCAAAATTTGCTATTTACACTAATCTTAATTACTGTTAAGTTAAAGAGGTTACTCGATAATGAAACAATATTTACTCTATATTTTTACATTTTCCGATGGGTTTTCTGATATTACAAAAAAATGCACAAGTTGTCTTTAGTAAGAATATTAAGGAGAATGTAAAACGAACTTTGTACTAAATTTAATCATTACCAATAAAAAAATGTATTTCTTCTACAATAGAGCGAAAAGTGCGACTTTGCGCTTCCAAAAGAAAGCGCAAAGTTGCACTTTTCCGAGGAGCGAGCATTTTTTTACTTTGTTGCTCGCCGAGTGACAAAGTAAACGCTTAGTTACCATGGAAGCCATAATAAAGAAATGTCTAGTGTATCTCCGACTTTTGACACAAAAGTAAGTATTGAGGGTATTTGACAGATATCGACAATTTAATTCATCTATAAATCAAACTGGTGCCCAAATTATTGTGTTAAATAAAATACAAACTACCAACTTTAGTTACGGAAAACAGTTCAAAAATTGGTTGGTAGTAATTCATCTTTTATTTTTTAACAATTTTGTGCTACTAAAGGTGGTAGAAATAGCTATTTTTACCAATTCAATGAACTTATAAAGCTTTCGCATAGCACAGATGAATATTACGTTTTGGACATAGAAGGCCATGCTTGCCGCTGTTGTTAGCAAAAATAAACAAATAATTATTTGATGTGTCAAAACGATCTTAAAACAGCTATTTGTGTCAAATAAATTTATTCTTATAATTATCAGATAATGGAAAGTTTTGAAAAGTATAATTTAAGTGATACTTGTAAAGAATTGTGCCATGTTCAAACACACCATTCCAGTTTAATATACTTAACTGCCCTAATTGAAAACTGCGACCAAGACATGTCAAAGAATGGTTTGTTTAAGAAGATTCAAAGAAGTCTACTACAAATGTCGACCAAATATAATTATTTTCCCAGAAGACCGAATACAATCGTTTCAAAGTATTACATATATGTCATCAAATAAAGATATTTAATACCCTTTAATTCTTCGCCCTGCTTTTCACCACTAAAAAAGGAGGAAGTGTTAGAAGAATTCCAAAAACGTTTAGATTTTGTTATACATAGATATAAATCATAAGTGACAGTATTTAAATAAATAATTAATAGGTACTAAAGCAATTTTTTATTTTATTTTGCAGTAAATACCATTTTAACAAACATTTCTACAAAAACATGTGTAGCGCAAATTCATGCTCACGTTTTGAAATCTGAACTGTCAAATTTGAGGTTATCAATAATTATTAATTTTTACCAAACATTTTTATAAAAACACCGGTTGTAGAAAAAAATCCTGTGTGTAATTCGAGCGGTGACATTGCCGCTCTCGCGAGATAGCCGCTCTCCGCTACGCGTCGCGCGTCAAACTTCTCGCTCAGAGCGACAATATATCACTTTGCGCTCTTAATACACAAATAGCTATTTCAACGATTTTAATCTATTCTATTTCCATATCACTTCATGTGAGTAGACGCGCTGTATCGGCAATTTTTCTATAATACAAAATAAAGGCTTTAAGAGAAAAATACGAATATTTTGCATTTTAAAATTTATTAAGACATTTTAAAACTGGTAAACAAAACACAAAAGTAATAATTTGGAGACATCAATAAAACATCTGTTTTTTTAGTATACCTAGCTATATTATTTTATAACAAAACAAATTTTTAGCATTCAGCATTGAATTGTGTATAATAAAATATTTCGTCTATTGTGTATTTCTTTTCATTTATTTAGAAAATCTACAGATTGTTTTATTTCAAACATGTAAAGTGTCAAAAAATAAAGTATATACACCAGGTTCATTTTCAAAATACGACTTACTATATATATCCCGGAGTAGAAGTTTAGCAGAAGATATTTTAAACGGTTTTATTTTCAACCTAGAAATTGCCGAACCTCTTCTCTATCGAAGAGTAGGAATTTGTTACTTGGCTAATATCTAGTAGAAAAGGGATTGATTGCATTACATCCCCTTCCAAGGATCACCTACACAATTCTCGCCTAAGATTGCATAACTTTTGCCTATACATTAATATACAAACAGTTAGAAGACGAGACGAGTTCACCGAGTTTCACTTGGGTTATCATCCAAATTACTGACTACGACTACTGCTGCCTAACTTTCGTATCGAAATACGAGTATGTTAAGTTGGATTCGTTTATGCTCGACACATTATTTGTACATCTGCCCGCGGCGAAAGGAAGATAGAATATTTTGCAAAAGATGCCACTTGAAAATTTAAATAGGAGCTTAATTTCGTGTTGAAAATTATCTGTTGTTATTGGCTATTGGCATCCTTTCACCGATATTCTATTTAAGCAGAACATTCACAAGATAAAATATCTGATGTGGCCAGCACATAACTTTCTTATACTAGTATATATCATCCTGATCTAAAAAAATCATTCTATTTAATTCTTCACTTACCTCAATTAAATTTCAATAGCGTACCTTGAAATGTTTCATTAAAATTTTTTAAATAATTAATTATCAGCGTCATTCGATACTGTCACTAATAATTCATTTCACATATTTTAATAATTTTTTGTTGTTGACATTGACATTTTTGTATCTAAATTAGACCTTTCAAACGTCAAACAGTTAAATTTATCCTAACCCCATTTTATGAGGCCAAATGTAAAACATTTCAGTTTACATCAGCTTTATTTAAGTAGTTGGAAAATATATTTTATTACGTACTTAAAAGCTGAGGTAAACTTAAATTTTTTATATATTTGGCCTCATAAAATGGGGTTAGGATAAATTTAACAGTTTGACATTTGAAATGTCTAATATAGTTACAAAAATGTCAATGTCAATAAGAAGATATTATTAAAATATATGACATGAATTATTATTAAGACAGTATCGAATGATGCTGATAATTAATTATTTAAAAATTTTAATGAAACATTTCAAGGTACGCTATTAAAATTTAATTGAGGTAAGCGAAAAATTAAATAGAATGATTTTTTTACATCAGGATGATATATACTGGTATAAGAAAGTTATGTGCTGGCCGCATCAGATATTTTTTAACATATAATTGTTTAACCCATAGGCTTAAGTAACTTGGATATTACTATATTTATTGAAAAAACTCAAATATCAATAAAAGAAAAACACAAGACGTAAAAAAAAAACGAAAGATACCTCCTTTAACTACCGCGTGTCACTGAAATATGGTTCACCTCCTTTTCTTATGTGATTTTTAACTTTGAAAATTGATATTATATACAGTCAATACACAAATAAAAAAAAGTTATTTGACATTGAAAAAGGTATCTATCACTTCCGGCTCCCATTGGAAATGTTAGTAACTTTATAATTTTTATCATGACTGTAAAAATATACAGGGCGTATATTTTTACAGTTTTGGATAGAGCCTGAATTCTGAGTTCGTTAATGTGACATACGTGAGTGTTTGCCTTTTGTGTTTCGTCATTATTAGCGATATATTATTAAATGCAGAAAACGCAGTATGCTTATAAAAAATTGAAACGTACATTTCAAATGAAGTTGTATTGTTTCTTTAAGGACTATTTTATTGTATTATGTACAAACATATTAAGTTCAATGGCTTGAAATTAGTTATCTTTCTCTTTTTCTATGAAGTAATTTCTTTAAGGGTTCTGTAATTTAAAATTACAAATAATTCTGATACTTCACATATAAAGCTAGGTTCGATTTTACGTATTATTGAACTCTTTTCTAATAATCTCAAAAACCTTTTTAAATATCTTCCCCACATTCTAATTTTTTTTATTATTTCTTGTACAAATCAAATGACGCACTAAGAATTTACAATAATGACAGTAAAAACAGGAAGTGAAAACAAAAAAAAAAGACAACAATTTATTAGAAATTACAATAATTGTTCATTAACGTCTCTGCACAAACGCACTCTTAACAAGTACATTGAATGTACATTCAATACATTGTTTCATTGCATCCGGGACTTACATTATTAAAAACGTACGTCTCTTACACTATTCCTTAAATTCTCTAGGGTTGTTATGAACTCTGAATTTTCAACAAACAACGGTACTTTTCTCGCCTACTAGACAACTTTTATTTTTATTAAAAAACTATTTAAGCAGATTTAGTAACGAAATGAGGGAATGAAATAAAAGATGAAGAATTCAATACTCGATGTAATACGTAAAATCGAATCTAGGTTTATATGTGATATATCAGAACTATTTGTAATTTTAAATTACAGAATCCTTAAGAAAGTTACTTCATAAATACAGAGAAAAATAACTAATTTCAAGCCGTTGTACTTAATATTATTGTACAAGATGGGCAAATTTCGATGTTTGTATAGGATAACCCGGTAACTGTAAGATATACAAAAAAATGGAATACACATTCTCGATATCTTTATTAAGACAAATTCACTGGTAAAAACAAAAATTTTCTATCGTCTTTTGTTTTCGAGTTATACACAAAAGGTCGATTTTTCGACTTTTAAACACTTGTCAATATCTTGGTTGTTTGTAAAGTTATGAAAAACAACTTTTACATTCTTCAGGTACTTTTTTCTGTATAATACAGCGTCGTCGAGAAAATAAATTTAAAAAAAGGTGCAATTTCGAGTTATGACATTAAGTTGCATTTTGGGTATGGTTTAGTTAGAAAGGAAATTTTTTCTCTATACTACTAATATATCATATGTGGGGTCGCTTTTGATGTGTAAGTATTTAATAGCGAAAATAATCTATTAGTACATTACTTTTTTCGTTTTTTTTATATTTACTCCAAGTAAATATGACAATGTTTATCCGTCTGTCAGTAAATTGCATATTAATAATTTTGTTTCCGTCATAATTACACCCCATTTAATCGTAAAAGTGAAGATGTCTTACGAAAATTACAAGAAATGTGATATGCTAGAATGTATTCCAAGTAATAACAGTTGTGATATTGCCTCCGAAATATATTTTAATCGCTATCCAGAATGAAGACAACCTAATAAAGCTATTTTTAAGAGGTTAAAAGAAAATCTCATTAATTGTGGGTCCTTCAACAAGCCAAGTTCAAAAAATCGCATATTTATATCTAATTTTATAATATATTACAATTACAAAATAAAAATTGAAATTAAAATAAATGTTCAAACTGATGTCCGTTATGTTCAATACATAAATTACACCTCTTCATAACACTCTAAACTACATTATAAATATATAGATTTGAAATGGAATTCACACAGTCTATAAGATTTTGTCTGAGTTCATTTATGTCGGTACTGGTTTTCTTGTATAATTTGTTTTTAATGTGGCCCCCCAAAAGAAAAAAATCTGTGGCGTTAAGTCAGGTGATCGTGGTAGCCACCATATCAGACCAATAGTGCTCGTTATGCCTGTTGAAAATTCCTGCACTGCTAATGTAAACTTCATCTGTCCAAACTACATTTCTAGAGAAGAATGGATCTTGACTTTTTTTACGATACCATATTCAATATTCCAATCGTCGAATTTGTGTCTTCAAAATACCCAAATCTTGACGTCTTGAAATCCCAGAATCAGCTTTAATTTGACGACTTGAAATTAAATGATTTACAACCGCCATTCCAATTACAGTTATTGAAGGTTCTTCAGTATCTTTAATGTTGTAATTTTTTTGGACTTGGCTTGTTGAAGGACCCACAATTAATGAGATATTCTTTTAACCTCTTAAACATAGCTTTATTAGGTTTCTTATTTCTGGATAGCGATTGAAATACATTTAGGATGCAATATCACAATTGTTATTACTTTGCATAAAGCATTCTAGCATATCATATTTCTCGTAATTTTCATAAGACATCTTCACAGTTACGATTAAATGGAGTGTAATTATGACGGAAAAAGAAAATCATTAATATGCAATTTACTGACAAACGGATAAACACTGTCATAGATGACACCTACTTGGAATAAATATAAAAAAATGCAAAAAGTAATCTACTAAAAATTATTTTTGCTATTAAATACTTACACATCAAAAGCGACCCCACATATGATATATAGTTTGAAAGAGAAAAAAAAATATTTTTAACTAAACCATAGCCAACTATGATTCCCGTTTAAAAAAATTTAACTTTATGCTATAACTCGAAATTGCACCTGTCTTTTTAAATTTTCTCGACGCCACTGTATTATACAGGAAAAAGTGCCTCAAGAATGTAAAAATTGTCTTTTCATAATTTTACACACAACCAAGGTATTGACGTGTCTAAAAGTTGAAAAATCGAACTTTTGTTTATAACTCGGAAACAAAAGACGATAGCAAATTTTTGTTTTCGCCAGTAAATTTGTCTCAAAAAAGAGATCGATAATTTGTTTTCCATTTTTTTTTAAATCTCTTCAGTTATCGAGTTACCCTATACAAACATCGATATTTGCCCACCCTGTACATGATACAATAAAGTAGTCCTTAGAAAACAACAGAATTTCATTTGAAACGTACATTTCAAATTTCTATAGGCCTACTGTGTTTTATGCCTTTAATAATATATCGCTAATAATAGCGAAAAACAACAGCGAAACACTCAAGTATGCCACATTGCCGAACTCAGAATTCAATGCTTTATCCAAAACTGTAAACATATACAGGGGTCATATAAAAATTAGAAAGTTGGTATCATTTCCGCTGTAACCGGAAGTGATAAATACTTTTCTCTTTTGTCAAACAATGTCTTTTTTATTTGTGTATCGACTATATATAATACAATTTTTCTAAGTACAAAATTAAACGAAAAAGAAAGGCTGAACCATATTTCAGGGACACCTGGTATATGACAGGAGGCCTAAAATTGAAATTTGTGGCATTCCTCTAAATATGCCTACAACTGCAAGTTCGAAAAAACAAAATTCACCGATGATAGCAATTATATGAAGGGAATTTCTCTCAATTGTGGTATTTGCACAATCGTCATCAAACTTACGTTTTGATTGGCTTAAAATTGGTTTGCTTACTAATTGCCGAAAAAAGTGCGGACACCGGTAATAAAAAATGCGAATTTTTCGATAACTGAGTGATCGCTATGGTCTAATATATTATAATAAAAAATAAGGGCTTAAAATTTACCAGCCGGTGCTGGATATGTCGCTGGCGTCTCTTTTGTGTCGATAAAAATTTAACCATATTACAGCATGTGTTCACCGTAATAAGGGTAATGACTTTATATGAAAAGAACTGTGTGTTTATAAATAATGTCTTCTTTTATTTTGCTGTCATTTATTATTGTAATACTTTATTTGTTATTTAATTAAATTGATACATTAAGACATTGGTAGTTGTTGTCCCTATAATTTATAGTACGGTTATTTTACTTCAACATGTTTACATACATATTCATTACTGGGTAAATATTTGTTGCACTCATAGAATTTTCGTAATACTATTATATGACAGTTATTAATTTTCAAGTTTTAATAAGTTACTTGTCAATATACACCTCAACACACAACAAAATACCAATAACCTTCCATATATAAGTTTCCCGATATACATATATCTCGTTTTCGCTTTTGCCACATCAATTAACTACAATTAAAGAATAGCATTAGTATCACAATTTTGTTGTACAAAATGCGTACATGTTCTTTTTAGAATTCAATATGAATTGCACTGGCGGTTCTTCTATAGGGTCATTTGGTCAATGATCTCCCACATACAAATAAAAAAATAGAGCTATTCATTTTCTGAAGTTTAAAAATATATAATATATACATTTTTAATATTCTTAAAAAATATATTAAAGTTTCTAGTTCATTATGTACACAATACTATTCAAATATCTAGATCATTACATTATTCATTTATAGAATTTAAAAATCTTGGGTCAATCCACAATGTGTCCCCAAAGCTAGCTACGGACCGAATTTACAACGAATTATAATAGACTTATGCGCGAATCGTCAGAAAGCAAAAGAGATAGAAAACACTGGCGGGGACAATGTCCCTGACGACCCTGACACGGTAACGCACGAAGTTTAGTAAAGCAGTCGCCAGTCAGCAGTCTTAATGTTGACTAGGTACGGTCGATAAATTCTATCGCGTTGTTTTTAATGTTTTTATTTGTGAACATTTTATTAGTAAATCTCTACCTGTCGTGAAATTAAGTAAAACAGTGTTTTTGGTGTTTATTATTAAATATGAGTGTTGTACAAAATATATTAAAACTGAAAGATGGACATAATAAAGTATAAGTAGTTTTTGTGTTTAGATACGTTTTAGATGGTGTTGTATGTGAGAGATTTTGGAAATTTATTCAGCCTCAAGGAACGACATCGCAGCATTTGACAGATGTAATTTTAAAAGAGTTAGAATGTCTGAAAATTAATGAAAGTTCTGAAAAATTGATAGCACAAAGTTACGATGGAGCATCAGTAATGAGTGGTGCTTTTGGAGGTGTACAAGCTAAAATTAAAAAAAAGTTATCCTTCAGCAAATTTTATTCATTGTTACGCTCATCAACTAAATTTAATTTTACAAAAAGCATCAAGTCAGGATAAAAGTATAAAATTTTTCTTTCTAATTTACATAGCTTTTCTTTATTCTTTGGAAAATCGTCAAAAAGAACAGCCTTGTTGGATAATGTTGTTAAGGTGAGATTACCTAAAGCGGCACGATGGAATTTTAATACAAAGTGCATAGAGACTGTTTATACTTATCGAACAGAATTATTAGATTGTTTAGAAAAAATAATTGATAAAGAATCAGAAAACAACACTCTAAACCAAGCTATTGGTTTAAAAAACTACTTACAAAATGAACATTTTCGTTACTGGTTAAATTTTTTTCATTTAGTTATGCCACATTGTGATATATTGTTCAATCAATTACAAAAATCTAATATCGATGTCATAACAGTAAATAAGTGTATTGGTGTTTTTAATAGTAAAATTGAAGACATCAGAAACAAAATTTTGAATAACTATTTGGAGGAGACATCCATGCAGTCTGCCCAGAGATGTAAAACGGAAGAATCAAAAAGGAGAATTTCATTAGAAGTTTGTGATATAATTACATCTGATATCAAAAACAGGTTTGGCTTCAGTAATAATTTAGCAGTGTCTCAGTTATTTCACGCAGATCGATTTAAAGATTATAAAAAAAGCTTTCCTCAAGATATGTTTAAATTAGTTAAAACGGAGTATCCAGTCATAAATCATTTGAAACTTAAAACTGAATTAGAAGTATTATATAGCCGAGAAGATTTTTCCAATAGTGAAGGTGCAGTTGCTTTGTTACAGCTTTTTATTAACAATAATTTGTGCAATACTTTTTCTGAAAGTGCCAAACTGTTAAAAACCTTGTGTACCCCATGACTACCGTCGAAAGTGAACGTTGTTTCTCCACCTTAAAAAAGAATAAAGACATTTTTAAGAAATACCATGGGTCAGGAAAGGTTATCTTCTTTAGCTATGCTTACCATAGAAAGGGCATTAATAAAGAAGATAAAAGACTTTAATGAAAAAGTAATTGACCACTTTGCATCTCAAAAAGTCCGGAGAATCGACTTGGAATTTAAATCACTTTAAAAGGTAGGTTATACAGTAAACTTTTCTAATTGACCTCCCTATCTCTTGACCCACGAATCGCCACTGAGCATTGAAGCAAATAGCCAAGGAGGTAGTTGTTTAAAATGTACTATGTTTATAGGGTGTTCCTTATTTTTCAACTTTCGATTTTTTGTGGTCTCACCTCCTAAAATTGTTCATTTTGATGAAATAATAATATACGTTAAATTTAAGGCCGATCGGATAAGTTAACCCTCTCCCAAAGGCTTTTAATTTTTCAATTCCCCACAATTTTATACGTATTTTGTACACACACGTCACACTGTTAGACACATAATTTTTATACTTGAAAACATGGCTGTCTTTATCGTCATATGTACTTACTTACTTACTTACATATTTACTCATTACTATAGCTGACATTTCGCTATACATGTATACTGGCGTGTGTGTGTGCGGGACGACACGCACTTCTTTTTAACTAGCGATAACAGGAGTAATAGTATATTACTAATATTTGTTGTAAATGTTCCGGAGTTAATTTCTGGCGCCTCTCATAAAAAATTAATTTATGAGAAGGATCGTTCAACGTCGATAGATGTAATAGGCGTTATTTATGTTTTATGTGGAAAAGTCTACTTCCTTGTCATTTAAAAATTTATCTCAGGTGTAATAACTGCCAGCCCGTACCCCGATGCCCCTGGAAATTCTAAGACAAAAAATGCACAAATTTCAGTTCCTTTGGACAAAAAAACAAAAAAGTTTTGAAAAAATTCTCTAAAAGATCAAATAGATATTAAATATGTAAAGCATATACTGACAAAACAAAAAAAGTTCTTATAACTCGTAAAGGGATGCAGTTATCGAAAAAATAAATAGAAAAACACTTCCAAAGTTCCCCTGCCACCTCCTAACCTGTTAGAAAATCTCAGTCTCTTTGAACGAGAAACAGAACAGTTTTGAAAAAAAATCTTTAAAGGATCGAATAGATGTTAAATATTATTATTATAAACTGGCAAAACCAAAAAGTCCTTATACTCGTGAAGGAACGTAGATATCGCAAAAATAAATAAAAAAAACACCACCATACTCAAAATCGACTTTGGGAGCCTACTGCCATGTGCAAAAATCTCAGGTCCTTTGAACGAAAAAAGAATATTTTGAAAAAATTCATTAGGAGATTTATGTTAAAAACAGAGAGCATACGAACGCATGCGCTATCTGTTTGGGACTGTTTCATTCGGTGTTTACAATACAATATTATACCTAAGTAAAAGTCGTCTCTGAAATGTATCGCTGCCTTCCGATCTCTACTTATGACTCATACGCAGTTGATTATTTACGGCGCCCACACCCATGATAAAAACTTAAGAAACCAGCTTTAATCATTACCAGTTTTAAAATACGACCCCTCAACTTGGCATACTCGCGAGAACTATCGACAAGGCTTGGAGGTGGCTAGTGATTTAAAAGTTGTTAACAACATGGCAGAAAGCGGAGGAAAATTGATGGAAGAATACAACAAACTATTAATAAGAGATGCAGAACAAAAAACAGTTCGTGCTTCAAGTTGTGAAAAACTACCAAATTTCCGGACTGCAAGAAAGACAATTTATCGAAAAAAATCTGATTTTATTCATTACTTTTTTTTTATTATACAATAAATTTTTATCTCATACTTTTGCCTTGTAGATTATAGCAAATGAACTGTTATGAAAGTAGTATATGTGAAATGGATGGTATCTTCTTTAAAAATAAATATTTCCAAAGTTGTGGGATAAAAAAATTAAAATTTCGTAAACGCATCTTCTGCGGCAAGTTTTCAGGGTTTCCGATTTTTTTTTTAAATTCTGCATACTTCTTTTCTATCCTAAAAAGAAAAAAATGACCGAAGTCTGCCATTGCATGGTCACAACTAATACTCGATTTGGTCTGTACATATGTGTACAAAACTCGGTTTTTGCAAAAATTTTAAAAACTCAGGTTTTATGTTATTCAAATTTAAGAATGAATTTGAATGAATTTGCAAGAGTATTTAACCAATCAGGTGCATAAGTTAGTATTTTTCATGGTAAAGTATTTCTTAAAATCTAACTCGGTATTTGTTTGCCTCGATCAGATGTATAACTGGATATTTGCTATTAACCAATCATTGTGCAGTTTTTTGTACTACGTGGGCCAGCACATGCTTGCTGCCAGAACTGCTGTCAGTGTTTACTGAATTTAGAATCAACAAGCTCGTGAAAATTTGAATTAAATGTATTTTTAATAAGTAAAATGTTTTTAAATAACTAGTAAATAATTTTATCTATTACAGCCTTGGATTTATACAACTTCCTAAATTACGTGGTTTTTAATATTAAATGTAGCTATTTTCCAAGTATATTACAAAGTATCAGACGTGTGCTGCAACATATTCAAACACACTATTGGGCTGATTGTTGCACTTTTTCTTTTAACAATCAAGTAAATAATTAAAGGTGTTTTACTGTTTTACTGATATTTGCACATTTTATTTGCAAAACTTGGTCTTTGCATAAGGTAGATGCAAAACTTGGTTTTTGAATCCTTTAACTGTAATTATTTCTAAATACATATTATGTGATTTTTACAAAAACTTCTATTCATGAATATCTAGTGTTATTTACTTTTAACACAATATTAATGGTATATTAACGATATTATTTGAAAAAATACTATACGCGTAATTTAAGTGTCAATTTACAAATTGTTGTGATAAAAATGAACACTGATATAAGTTGAAAATTCTCATAAATTCAATTACATGTTAATGTGTAATATTTATTGTGTCAAATTACCTTGCCTAATATAGTAGGTAATATTACAAAAACAAAAATAAAACTGAACACTGTGGACTATATACACACTAGCGAGTATTAAAATGATTTAATATATTTTTGTGTATGTAAAATAGCCGTACCGCGAAATTAAACTAACCCTACGCGGTCGTATAAGGCAATGCCAACTGTCAAGGAACAGGATCACAATAGACAATAAAAAAGTAATTACCCTGATATTCACTTAGATAATAAAACATTGATGACAGTTGCTTAAATTGAAAATTTTACTGCGAATTTAGTATCTAAATTGAATTCAACAGTTTACTAGTTTAAAAATATAAAAATATATTAAATCAACTTAGGAATTTATATATTGCTGAAGTTGATGCTCGGTTAGGATCTGGTATTTGTTTTTTAGGGATTTTCACCATATTAAATAATACAAAGAAGGTTTAGTGCCATATCCCCCAAAAAGACACTAATTGAGTACTGTGTACTGTACTTTCCAGTCTTATTTTAGTTCTTGTTCCTGATCTATTCCATCCTAGATCCAATTCCTTAGCTACGCCACGCTGATGAGGGGCAATAACTCCGAAACACGTGTCCGTAGCTGCATAATTGTTTCTTTTTGGGGGATATTGCACTAAACCTTCTTTGTTTTATTTTGAACACCAATAAATCTATCTTGTTTTATTTGTATGTGCCAGGTGGAAATGAGCAATACACATAGGGCTCTGTGTGTTGACTGTGCTCATCGAGGCCCCAAATGTGGCACATGGGAACATGAAGACAGTAATTGAGTACTGTGTACTGTACTTTCCAACCTTATTTTAGTTCTTGTTCCTGATCTATTCCATCCTACATCCAATTCCTTAGCTACGCTCCGCTGATGAGGGGCAATAACTCCGAAACATGTGTCCGTAGCTGCATAATTGTTTTTTTTTGGGGATATGGCACTAAACCTTCTTTGTTTTATTTTGAACCCCAATAAATCTATCTTGTTATATTAAATAATGTATTTTCATCACAAGAAAGATGTATCGTACGCTTATCGACAAGGGATATTTGCAAAAATGTGTTTAAAGACACTAACATTTCCATCACTTTTAATTTTTAATTTATGTTTAATATGTTAAAAATAAAAAAATTAAATTAAATTTGTAAACATTTATAAGATTTATCTTTCGCATAAAAAAATAATTCAGATGTTGAGTACTTTGGTATAATTCACATCACAATTTTGAAAGAAAAACATTTTCCTGATTCGAGAATAGTCTTTTATCTGTTTACACTTTTTTCCTAACTATGATAAATTTTATCAAAAGTCCTTGGCATTTTTTTGTAAGTTACCTCGTGTTCTCGTAAACAAAATTGTAGAATTATTGTTTCTATAAAATAAAATATAACTATTATTTTACTTTGTTCAATATTCTTTAGACGGAAATAATGTTATAAGCATAAATTTTTAAAAAACAAATAATTTTTGTTGTTCGTACATCATATCCCCGTCAAGTAAATTTAATAAACCCAACTAAATTCAATGTAACGATAAATTCATTCAATTTCAATACTTTCTTCGTCTTGTGAATGTTGAATAGAGCGTAGGAACAAAGTTGGCTGCGTGTGGCGCACCGTTTGAATATTTTGCCAGAACAGCCCTTATATGCAAATACACGTTATCTACAAACTAAAATCGATGAACTACAGGAGCTATAAATTCAAATTCATTCTCATTGAATGCGAAATCCTAGCCGTACACATTTCAAGTCTCCGATTGTCTAGAAATGGACGTCCATTAGAATTATGCCATTGTACAAATACAATATCCACTAAAATGTTGCTCTCTTGTCAGAAATCGAAACCGGGATATTGTCTGTTTTGTTCTTGTTTGAACGGCGATATATATCGCTATCGTGGATCGGTGGTTTCGGTATAAAAAAACATGACCGCAACGGGAAATTAAAAAGTGTTTTGTGGGTCACCAGGGCAATAAAAGAAATAAATTCTCATCGAACGGCGTAAAAGTTACTCTTACAGGTCATATTGCAGAATTTATTGTACACAAAATTGGGAGAAATATGACCCAGTCGTGATTCTCAGTGCTTAATGTCAAACAAATTTCAGTAAATTTTGTAAAGCTTCTAATGCTTTTATTCATATTAGACTATAGCTATAGGGAGAACTTTGGATATATTACTACACTAACACTTAATATGTGCATTCTAAAAAAATATTTATTATAATTTCTAAATAAAATTTACATCTCATTTTATGTCATATTTGGTATGATACGGGGTGATTCTTCTAGCGTTCTCATCCAATTTGTGGGTTTATTCTCGGACATAAAAGAGAATTTTGCAACCGCTTAAAAAGTTAACTGTTTTTGATAAATTTTTTGAGTGGAAAATACGTATTTACTGGTCTAGCCCGGTGAAGTGACATAAGGAATCGGTAAACCCAACTAGCACCAAAGTGACGGGAACTGGTGTCGGAACTTTAACATTGTAGGCATTACATAATTGTCACTAAATTTGCGATTTTAGTGTAGCGTGAAATTTACCTTGTGGTATGCTCGTGTAGTAACAATTACGTATATTCTCCGCATTCAGGTACTGCTGTAGCAACGTGGCGGATACTACTCTGTATTACTATAAAACATTTTCAACTTTAATGTGAGAATTGGTAGTAATGCCGACTACACAGCTTTACCAAAGAATCACTTCATAGTAGTGATAACTGAGAGTGTTTTATTTAAATTTTCTGGAACGTTCTCGTGAAATTTTCTGGGACATTAAAGTTGTGTAACTTATTAGTGACAAATTGAGTAAAAATAATGTTACTTCTACGAACGAAGATACTTTAAAGTGATAAGATAACCCAGCCCCTCAAAAAAAAAAATTCTGACCTAGCAACGAGACAAGTATATCCATATGTATTTTTGATCGCTGATTCCGAATCCGGGGTCAAAAAAAGTCGTACACCCCCAAAAAAAAATTTTAGAGCCAAAAAACACTCCCTGAATAGGGATATGAGATAACGTTCTGAAAATGATGTTATCATTTTAATCAATCGTTTTGTTTAATATTTTCGGGAAAAATTGAATGTATAACGATAAAAATAAAGGTAAATTACAGCGTTCACCCTATCGGTATGAAACGCACCCCCATAGAGGGTGAGAACCATCCTCATCTGCCACCAAACCAATTGATAACGACAATGACTGAAAACCATTTAAAAATGTTTAAGTTTCGTTAGGTTTGCAATAAATTGACGTAGAATTCACGTAATACCCCTAAACTACCCCTATATCGTTATGAAAAACAACCCTTAACTTCACATGATAGCAGACTACTGTTGGTCTCTGAAAAGAGACACGAAAGAACAACACAAACGACAGTCAGTAAGAAGATCGTTTGAAAATAAAGTTAAAAGATACCATAAAAAAAAGATTAAAAAAAGAAGAATTAAAAGCTGCTAACGTAAGAGTACTTCTCACCCCCTTCAGGGATGCGTTTTATACCCAAATGGTGTTAAGATTGGTGACAAATGACTGCTAATATCCTAGCCATAAGGATCTCTGCAAATAAGAACATCCATATAATGAAATCGTTATCAAATTTTATGTTTTTTTCCTTTCTTTTTTCTGTAATTGAAGTTAAGGGTTGTTTTTCATAACGATATAGGGGTAGTCTTGGGGTATTACGTGAATTCTACGTCAGTTTATTGCAAACCTAACGAAACTTAAACATTTTTAGATGTTTTTCAGTCATTGTCGTTATCAATTGGTTTGATGGCAGATGAGGGTGATTCTCACCCTCTATGGGGGTGTGTTTCATACCGATAGGGTGAACGCTGCAATTCACCTTTATTTTTATTGTAATACATTCAATTTTTCCTGAAAATATTAAACAAAACGATTCAGGGGGTGTTTTTTGGCTCTAAAATTTTTTTTTGGGGGTGTACGACTTTTTGTGACCCCGGATTCGGAATCAGCGATCAAAAATACATAAGGATATACTCGTCTCATTGCTAGGTCAGAATTTTTTTTTTTTGTGGGGCTGTGTTATCTTATCACTTTAAAGTATCTTCGTTCGTAGAAGTAACATTATTTTTACTCAATTTGTCACTAATAAGTTACACAACTTTAATGTTCCAGAAAATTTCACGAGAACGTTCCAGAAAATTTAAATAAGACACTCTCAGTTATCACTACTATGAAGTGATTCTTTGGTAAAGCTGTGTAGTCGGCATTACTACCAATTCTCACATTAAAGTTGAAAATGTTTTATAGTAATACAGAGTAGTAATATATGTTCCGCTATATATGTTTACAAATGGTGGCACGCTTACCCGTATTTGCATCGCAGATCAGTCAAGATTAATGATTTGTAAGTCTGTTTTCATTTGGAACAAGACCTATTAACCATTTAGTTGATTTAACAACTACAATTAATAGCTGATCTGTCAATTGCCATTGTAGGTTTATTTATTGTTAAATATCATGGTGCCTAAACAGTTGAACACGATTGCTCACCATTAACTTCCTGTCTTAAAATTAATAAATATATCATTTCCGGCATCAAATTTGTTCAAAGAAAAATACTTTAGACACCATAACTCATTTCGCTGAGAATAATTAGCTCTAGCAAATAAATTATCTGAATTTTATTAATGAACATATGTAAATGCACCGAATGACATTTCACTATGCTTTTTCTCGTGAATACGATATTTTACACGCATCCGCATGCAGCGTTGCGAGAATTGTTTTTGTGTATAAACAAAGCCGCCTCATTAAATACTAACACGTTTAACCAAATTAACCGGCCATTCTAAAAATAAAGAAGCACTTCACGTGTTTCACTATAGGCGTTCAAAAAACTTCTACCATTATCTCATTAACATTGTACTTGCGTATTAACATCCTTTGTTCTATTTTTTTTTGTAAAAAGGAACTAGTAATCGTTCCAAATGCTGTTAATTGGTAAGTAAACAATTTCAAAGAGTTAAATCTTTGAGTATAATTTTAACTGGTCTGTTTACTGCATTGATCTTTTGTTTATACCAGGGTCTCTTTAATTGGGTAAATTGTTTTAATTAAATCTAAACCGTTTAAGACGCCTAATTAATATGAACATAATTTTCAATCTGTTAAGAGGATTCAGTGACTATACCTGTCACAACTTGTTAGCATCTCCTCTCAAAGTGTCTTTATTATGTTATTAAATGAAAATTATTTAATTATGCAAATCTCGTGTCGTCCAGAGCTGACTTGAAGGTTTTTTTATAGTATTAAGGGACTATTTCGTTTCGCCTTGAAATATAGTAATAATACACTCAGTTCCAAAAAAAGTGACGCACTTGATTTTTGACCTAACTTTTTCCTTTTTTTTTTTAAAAAACCAGTGGGTCGATTTTTAATTTTTTTTATTTGTTGGTAGGTAATTCCTTTGTCTTTCAAAAAAAAAAATAAATAAATAAAAAGGTGGAAATTTTTTCAAAGCCTCCTGGTAGTGGAAAAACTCGAACCATGTTTTTTTCTTAATTTTTGACTCACCCTGTGTGTTAATCAAGTAATGGTATAGAAAGTGCTTACACTCTGTATGAAAGAAATTTTTTTATTCATTGATTTATCTCTAAAATTGTCCGAATTACAGCTTTTTGCTGAAACCTTGCGTATATCCCACAAATTTATTTCGTTGTAGGATCACATTGCCTTTAAAAAAACAATTGCCGTTGCCATAGCAATTAATTTGTTGTATGCCTCCATATTTGACTCTTTGTCGTTGTGTCATTAATTAAGTTTCATTAAAAAAGTTTTAGAGACTAAAATTACATAAAATGCCTCAAATAAATCCTGAACAAGTAGCAAGATTAGTTGCTTTAGTAAACGATGGGCGTAGTAATCGTTACGCCGCTCATGCAGTGGGCGTCCATGAAGCAACTGCTCATAGAGCGATCTGCAAGTACGAACAAACAGGAAGCGCTGCTCGAAGGGTGGGTTCTGGTCGCCCTCGAAAAACTTCTCCAAGAGATGATCGCTTCTTGAGATTGCGGATATTACGGGACCGATCAAATACTGCGGTAAATGTTCAGCAAGATCTTCGCTGAATTCGTGGTGTTGCAGTAAGTAAGCAGACGGTATGTAGATGTCTAAAAGAAGTTAATTTAAAAGCTAGGAGACCTGCAAAAAGGTCCTAAATTATTGCCCGAATATCGTGCTGCTAGAAGAAATTTCGTTCAAAATTATGGAGAATGGAATATTTCTGAATGGTCGAATGTCTTGTTTATGGATGAGTCAAGGTTTTGCCTTAACATGGTGGATGGAAGAAAAAGAGTGTGGAGAAGGACTGGTGAAAGGTTTAATCAGAATTTAATAACAGAATGCGAAAGTTTTAATGGTGGGTCAGTTATGGTGTGGGGAGGGATTTCAATGAATGGAAAGACACCCCTTCATTTTTCTCCGGTGAGGCGGACGTTGACAGGCTTAATCTACATTGACATTTTACAGCAGTATGTCTTACCTCATGCAGAGTTAGTGGGCAATAATTTTATATTGATGCAGGATAATGCCCGACCACACACCGCAGCAATAGTGCGAAACTTTTTAGAAGCTACGGGTATCACCACATTACAGTGGCCTGCGAGAAGCCCCGATATGAACCCTATAGAACATTTGTGGGATAAATTAGGGAGAAGGGTACGTTCTCGCTAGAGGCCTCCGGAAAGTCTCGCAGAAATGGCAGATGCATTAGTGGAAGAATGGGATCGTATACCAATGGAAACGATAAGAAACCTAATTTCTAGTATGCCGCGTAGATTAGAAGCTCTTAGAGTTGCTAGGGGTGGAAATACACGGTATTAAGCAGTTATCCCAGTTTATAATTTTGTGTTTAATAAAAATGTTTTTTAAAATTCGTATCAGTTTATTTCACTACAAAACTGCTTCTCGATAAATTCAGAAAGTTGGTAATACGCAAGGTTTCAGCAAAAGAGCTGTAAATCGGACAATTTTAGAGATAAATCAATGAATAAAAAAACAAAATGCTCGTAAAAGAAGCGTCTTTCATACAGAGTGTCAGCACTTTCTATACCATTACTTGATTAACACACAGGGTGAGTCAAAAATTAAGAAAAAAACATGGTTCGAGTCTTTCCACTACCATTCAGGACGCTTTGAAAAAATTTCCACCTCTTTATTTTTTTTTTTGAAAGACAAAGGAATTACCTACTAACAAATAAAAAAAAATAAAAAATCGACCCACTCGTTTAAAAAAAAAAAAAGGAAAAATTTAGATCAAAAATCAAGTGCGTCACTTTTTTGGAACTGAGTGTATTCAAAATGGAGGAATATTCGCATGCAGAATGTAAATTTTTAGCAGTATTTTAACATGGAAACAATAATAAATAAACAAATAATAAATTCATATGGAGTTAGTTATAATGAGTGATGCAAAATAACAAGTAAGTTATGATTTTTCTTCTAAATTTTCGGTAATTGAAGCAGAGTTAGAGAATGAAGAAAAACCAAGCTCCTAATTAAAAGTCCGGAAAAATGTCCAGTATAATTTCGCCTAGTGTACCCACCAGACGAAAAATTTCCGGAATTTTTATGGTTGCCATGGTAACGATACAAAATTAAAGCCTCTGATTGGTTGTAAAATATAGGTGTGGAATTTTCTATAAAATAGGTTTTGTTTCTTTTATTGGCAAAGCAACCCTTCTGCGACAAAAAAGCGGAAAGGAAAATTATTATTACGAAAAGGATAAAAAACATTATGTAAACCTCATGAATATCTGATAGTAATATGGTGTGCCTTTTCTACCCACTGGTCAATCTTAGAGGAAGGTTAAGAAAGGGCATTCATAATTCGGTTATGGAAACGTTAGAACAAAACGGATAGGTTCCCTGCTAAGCATGGTATTTTAGATTTCTGACTCCTTCTGACAACGGGATGAAATGCAGCAAGTAGCTTCAAGCTTATGAACAATAGACAAGTTCCAAATCTTCCTTTATTTTATACAACAGCAATAGCATCCAGAAAACCTTCCTTATTTCTCTCTATTACGTGTTTATTCATTTTTTGGGATGTATCGAATGAAACAGAATAAACATAAGAAACGGGGAAAATCGAAGATCTTTAATATAGGTACGCACCTGTCCCTAGTATAATAGTATTTACATGGGTGATTTAAAAACAATTTATAAATTTGATACCAAATTCAAACATGTATTACCTACTATTTTACCGTTTCTTCAAAAAGTTTTACTTCTTTATTGATTTTAAATTTCTCTTTCCACCAGTTTTTGCCCCCCCCCCCAAATTTGCCGCTCTGAGCAGTTGTCCTGTTTGCCTCCACGCTTGATCGAGCCCTGGTTGGTTTACTACTCAAAAATTTAGAGGAAAACTTCAAATGTTCGCGTTATTTTCAATGTCAGTTTCTCTATCATTATCAACATCTTTGTCGGCATCTTCTTCAGTATCATCATCGATATCATCGTCAGCACTCTCTTGAGTTTGGAAGACTGCAATTTTCTCAGGAAAATCTGACACAATATAGGAGAATATTTGTGTACCTTAATTAAATTTTTCGATTTCTACAATCTTGGCCGTAACAATATTCTGAAAACAATATGTGGAGCAGGTAGTTCTGTTGATGCATGGTTGATGAATGGGAGAGAAATTATGTTTAGTCTGTGTTGTACCTAAAGTTAAATACTTCGATACTCTAAAGATAAAGCGGACTGTTTTTGTTTATATTGTTTCAAGGGAAAGATATTAATAGATAAATAAATGGAGGAAATTTATGAATCTACTTTTTTATAAGCTTATTGGAGGTTGGCTGGGGGTGTTGTAGAGGTCTCTGACTATCCACTATCTTTTTTTCTATTGGCTGGTGAAATGCACTGGCAATTAATACTAACGGCAGGTAAAGATAGTTTATAGACGTTCACAAATACACATGTTTTTATTAATCTAACACGCTGGAAACGTTCTATCTACTTGCACCGTTTTTTCGTTCTCTTATCTTCCTTCTTATACGCCGACGCAGGGGTGTGTGCTTAATTAACTAGACTTACTGAATATAGAAGAATAGCAAAACAGGTTAGGAGTATAGTGATGCTCTAATTAATAGGTAACGACGGCGCAAAGCAAATGGCTACCTAAACTTACTTAATTACTAAAAAAACATCCTGAGTTTAAATTAATCCCAAACAGTCTGCTCCCACCAAATTTTAAGAGGCATCTTATGCCTCGCCACAAGTGAATTTTTTAAAAAATGTGATAACTAATGACAAGAGGCCGTTTTTTTCCTTAAGCAACTCATTTTTTAAAGCAGATGAAATGGTTATTGTTAAGAGATATTCCATTTCTTTTAGCACCACATAACGCAAACAATATGTTAACCCACAACATTAATAACATCTCCTTGACGGTACACGGTTGAAAACAAGTGTATTCAGCACATTAACGTA
The DNA here is from genome assembly GCA_029963845.1 of Rhamnusium bicolor. Lineage (NCBI taxonomy): Eukaryota > Metazoa > Arthropoda > Insecta > Coleoptera > Cerambycidae > Rhamnusium > Rhamnusium bicolor. The sequence goes on along the minus strand of JANEYF010003292.1, from coordinate 39,516 downwards.
ATTGAGTTTTTGACGCGGAAGAAGTACACCATTCTTGCAGAAAATTGCACACTCTATAACTATTTTTCATGCATGTCCTACAGTTCATATTGTAAACATATACTATAAACAAAATCAACTTATCTGTCAAAGGCTTTGTTTTGAAAATAATTTTAAATTGTATTCCTTAACAATGCAGTACCCTGTATATCCGTTAATGGGTTCAATTACACTATCATGAGCCGCTGTATAATGAACATCGTAAAAGTGAATACTAAACGAAAAGGATGGCCTGCCAGCAATACTGCTTTCAAGTACATATTAAGAACTGTGGGAAGAAAAACCACTCGTTCTAAAACTGCCGACAGAAAAAGTTTATGTGTTACAAATTAAGAATTTGCCACTGCTAAGGGAGATGAGATGCTTAAATGTAATTGCTATCGCGTGTTTTTGCGAATAAAAATGATGAAAATTGTAGGTACCAGTTTAATAGAACTTAGAAATGAAAAACTATTTTCAGGAGATTTAGTAAATGTTTAAATTAATCTTCTTTTTGTTTACTTCGAAAACTGATGAAAGCATTTTTATATGCATCTAACTTTTTACCTATTAAAACAGAAAGGACCCTTATTTATTTTTTTGGTATAATGTTTGGTTGATTTTTTAAAACATTGTATGTTTTGTTAATTTAGGGTATTTTTGACCTTAACGAAGATGATAATTTTTATAATGTGTAACTGCGTGGTCGAGCGGTGACGACTCGCGCCACTTATTCCGGAAGCTCGAGTTTGATCCTTGGTTGAGGAGCTGGGATTTTCTCTAAATTAATATTAATCCTAGCATTCTCGGATATTGGGTGTGTGTGTCTGTTGTCTCTAGATGTGTAACATTCTTCTGCACAAGTATTTCGGGACCTACATATAAGAGGTTGTACCTGTGGTAATAAATTAAACAATAGTAATGATAATAAAAAATGCTTGGCAGTTTTCACCCTTTTTTTCTTGAGTCAAAATTTCGAACAAATGGTAGACATTTTTACATCTGTTTTGACTTGTTGAGTAATAACTAAGCCCGGCCAAGCGATGGTAGATTCAGGGTCGGGCGCAATACCAATGCCATTGCGCGCTTGTTTACGATGAGGATGACACGACACACTTCAGTTGTTATCTGTCGGTCGATGCATAGAGTACTAAAAAATAATAAATAATGTTGAGCGTAAAGAGTAGAAAACGACCGTACGCTGATAAAGTGAATAAATTTATCGGTGAATTTCCGGATTTATTCTATGATGGATGTAAAATAATCTGTAAAGTTTGTGATCAAGACTTAATGTGCTGGAATAAACACGGCTGCAAAATTCATGTCAATAGTAACCTGCATAAAAATAAAAAAATGGAGTGTCTTCTTTGGAACCTCAGTTTATGTTTGATTTACTGTTAATGCTGATTGCTTGTGATGTTCCCCTGCGCATATTGGATAAACCAGCATTTCGGGAGTTCTGGAATAAATACAATCCCCAGGTGAATTTACCAAGTCGTTCATTGTTACGTAGATATGTACCAAGTGTTCGTGAAGACATTGTAAATAGGATTAAATGTGCATTAAAAAATATACGGCTGTGGTTGTGTTGACGAGACGACAGATTGTAAAAAAAATTTCTATTTTAAATGTTATAGTACGTATACTCGACCCTGTGAAACCAACATTTCCACTTTCACTAGCTAGCAAAAGACTAACTGCGGGTATTGGCGAAACAATTACGCGGGTGGTGTTTTAAACTGTCAACAAGTCAAGTGTTGATGTTTGTGACTGACGGTGCTGCGATAATTCGTTTGGTGGGCCGTTTTCTTCAAAGAGACGATTGTAGGTTTTTACATGATACGTGTAAAGTGCTTGCGTTCCATCTTGTAGCAGAAACTATTCGAAAATGTTTTCCAGAGGTAGATGCATTAATAGCAAATACAAAAAAAGTATTTCTCAAATCTCCTAAACGGCTTCGGGCATTTCACACACTATGTCCTGGTGTTCCGGAACCACCAGAGCCGATTCTTGCATGTTGGGGAACGTGGTTGAAGGCACCTTTTTTATTATGCTGAATATTTTCAACAAATAAAAACTGTGATACTACAGTTCAACCCTAATGAGACTGCAGCTATTAAGGAAAGCCAGACAAGCTTTCAAGATGTTTCCCTTGAAACAGATTTAAAACTATTTATAACAATTATAGAGGACTACATGACGCAATAGAAAAATTGCAAAATACTTCGTTGTCGTTAGTGGAATCGCTGCAAATAGTGGCCGACGTAAATACACAACTACAGACTATAAATGACGCAAGAAATAAGCCCGTTATTGAAAAATTCGAGAGTGTATTACGGAAAAATTTTGATTTTACCAAATTAAGACAAATTTGTGATGGTGCATCTACAGCTGTGTTAAGTGAGTTCACAGAGTGTTTTACTTATGCCTGTATTACTTCCGTAGATGTCGAACGGTTTTTTTCAAAATACAAACATATTTTTGCACTACAGCGACCATCGCTTACTGAGACAACTGTAGAAACATATCTGATGCTACACAGTTATTATAGAAGTGCTCCAGTTTGTGATAACGACAACCAAGCTACTTCATAAATCTGCTTAAGAAGATGAGTTTTGTGCATATTTTTATAAAGTGTACCAGTATTAATAAAATTTATTTCCATTTATTTTATTTATTTATTTATTTATTATTAGTTATCACTTAGATATACAATGTACATGTGTGAACGTCATTTAACAGTTTAATAATAATGTGCAGCACTAAGCTTACAAAATATAAGGAAATACATAAAAAAAGAATTTAAAGCGAACGAAATAGTACAAAAACATACATCACGATATATAAAATATTTTTGTTTTTATTATTGTACTTATTCAAGTATTATGATATGATGCATACCCAGTACGTCTCTGTAGGATTAATGACCTTGACCAGGCTTAGTAATAACTGCATGGCAGCCTAAGTCGCAGCTTCAAAAATGTCATCTGGCATATTTTCTATATCGCTTTCACTGCTACTTTTCATAATTTCGGCTTAACCACTTATTTAGAAATCGTATAATAAATGATGACAGTCTTCTTAAAAAAATAAATAAATACTGTCCCTGGGAAATATGGAAAAATTAAATTTTTGCAGTAGACTTTTTTAAAAGGGTATCGATTTGCGGCAACTTTTTTAAAAATATTTAATAATGTCTAATACCTAATTGAATGAATGCATAAGCACAGGTGTGCTTGTTTTACTTAAACAAACACGCTAAAAACTTAATTGAACGAAAGGTACATCTTCCATTAAGTGGTATCAGAAATGAGAAAATCCATCACGCGGCGGGTAAACTTCTATTGAATATTCAGCGCCACGTTCGCGCCATGTCGCGACATTTTAATCCAAATAAACATGTCGATGAAATTAGTAAAACAAAAAGACCCATGTCGGTTCCTTTGTCTTCCACGATACCGACATTAACCACGTGACCGGATCATTGGCGAATATTCAACGAATAACAATGCAAAGTTCCACGAAAGACACGAACATGGGATTAGGAACACATCTGGAGGTCTTTATAGCGTCTGTCGAAACGTAAATTTCGCAAGGATTGGACCACCGACGCGACGCTTGTATGTACACTTCGTACCTGTTCCTTCTTTGGTATTTACAGCGTGTAATAAATAAGTGCTAAATAAAATAATACGAGAAATATATGTGGTTTTCTAATATTGATTGATATAATCAATCGAAATGTTAATTTCTTTTCATTACATAATTTTTGAAAACGCTTTTTTTGGGAATTTTATTTAGATATGCACTAATTTTTTTAAAACAAATTAGGTATCCTCTTCATGGTAAAAGTTTGAAATATGAAATGAAATATAATAACTCTAAAAACGTTTGCTAATTTCAAAAACTTATCACAGATAAGTACAAGAAATATCTTTTTAAACAATTATTTTCCCGGCTATTTGCCAAAACGCTGAAACTTGGATTATAAAGAAGATTATTTCCCTTATCATCAATCTAACCAATAAGAAACATGACATTTTTACCACGTGATTTGTTTAAATAAGTAATTGAAGAGCTTAGTGGATGAACATGTTATGTTACAAATTGCTAAATTGAGAAAAAGCACTTTAAAATTTATTTGCAGCAATACTGAACTCTGTACATAACATGTTCATCCTGTACAAACAGCCTCTGTGGAAGGTTTATTGAAACGAAAGAACAAGGTATGAACAAATGGGTGCCTAACATGTTCTTCCACACTAAAATCTCAATTTTAGCAATTTGTAACATAACATGTTCATCCACTAAGCTCTTCAATTATTTTGCAAAAATAATCGGTTATTTTTCACCTAGCTGTTCATTTATTTTTAACATGTAAAGTAATCGTTGGTCTGTCGTTGCTATGCGATATCACGACTTAACAATTCTGATAGTTTGAATTGTCAGTGTCATTTATGCTTACCTTAACTGTCAAATGGAAGTAAATAAACAAAGTACTCGTTTCAGAAATATTTCACTTTCCGAAGTTGACAAAGAGATCCTAAGAAGCGTTTCTATTAACACAACAAAAATGCAGAAATCGGTATGGGGCCCATTTACTGATTTTTGTAATGAAACAGGATACCAATTTGAACATATACAACCATAGATTATATTGCGTTGGTACTTAAAAACTGCGCTTTCAATATGAGACGGAGAGATGGTAATAGTAGGAGAGCTGGTGTCCAAAATGTGCAAGAGTTTTCTCAAAGCTAATTTTTTGAGATTAGGTTACTTTTTAGTGATGAAAAGTAACTGTAGAGTCAGCACTTCCGGTACCGGGACACCTGGCGCTGGAATGCTCGCAAAGGTGTAATATTAATTAACGTCTCTAAACTGTTTTCTCAAAGCTCAAAATTTATAGACAACGTGCAAATATAATATAAAACAAGAATCCAACAGTCAGACAGCAAAATATAGGGACACGTGGCGTCAGCGCTATTTCATACCTGTCAAAAAAATGACGTGTGTTAAAGTGATTTCTCAAAGCTGAAATTCTCCAAAACATTAATTAAAACTATAAAGTTAATAAAGGAGACAGTCAGACTCATTTATGATAGGACCACGTCAGTCAGCCGTCGATAGATGTGAGAACTGTAACTGCGCGCATTAGTACGCCTTTTCTCAATACATATTGTTTATTTTATCTCAATGGAATGTGGTTATCAGGGCCGGCCCGATGGGTAGGCGAGCCAGGCGGTCGCCTGGGGCGCTGAATCTTGGGGGCGCTGACTTGCCGCAAGTCGGTTGTAGTTTCTGAATAATTAAATTTAAATTTTAATCAAAAACATGCACTCCAAATAAGTCCGCACCTGCCCGCCTATCGGTAAGCGTGCTGTATGATAACAAAAAATCAAAGTAATACTGATGAAAAAGTGCCCACTGCAATGATTCCAGAGTAAAATGGTTGGCAGTTGATCGATGGCCGATATGATTTCAGTTGGTACGAAGACGATCAGCTACCTAATTTCATTTCTGACGTTTTGATTCAACCGGATGATACACCTGCAGGTAATTTTTGCCAGTCGACTCGCAAATGTGATTCAAAACCTTACTTATTAATGTAATGTATTGCATAACGCTGAATTTTTTGATATGTACACAGATTCGGAATCAACCACCACTGATGACGCCGAAGAATATGGTGCAATCGCGTTTTATTCTAATGAAGATAGTGGCGAAGAACACGACGACGGCAATGACTCTGACGATTAGATGTTTTTTTTTTTCAATGAATCAATGATTCTTTTTTTTTTCTGTTATAAAAATTAAAATTATTTTTTCTTGTATAAAATAACTGATATATAACAATTACAATTAAGAAACAATTAAAATTATTTTTTTATATAAAATAAATGATATGTATTGAGAAAAGGCGTACTAATGTGCGCAGTTACCGTTCTCAAATCTATCGACTGCTGACTGACGTGGTCCTATCATAAATGAGTCTGACTGTCTCCTTTATTAACTTTATAGTTTTAATTAATGTTTTGGAGAATTTCAGCTTTGAGAAATTACTTTAACACACGTCATTTTTTTGACAGGTGTATGAAGTAGCGCTGACGCCACGTGTCCCTATATTTTGCAGTCTGACTGTTGGATTCTTGTTTTATATTATATTTGCTCGTTCTCTATAAATTTTGAGCTTTGAAAAACAGTTTAGAGACGTTAATTAATATTACACCTTTGCGAGCGTCCCAACGCCAGGTGTCCCGGTACCGGAAGTGCTGACTCTACAATTATTTTCCATCACTAAAAATAACCCTCAAAAAATTAGCTTTGAAAAAACTCTTGCACATTTTGGACGCCAGCTCTTGGACTATAAAGATTATATGGAAAATGTGATATAAACCATGTGGAATATTAACTGCGAAAATGCTTCAGAAAATGTATTTTTTAAGATACAACGTTATTTTAGATCTATTTAAGGATATTCAATTTAAGTGCGCTAGAGATGCTCGTGATGCTAAAAGAAGATATTTACAGAAAAATATCACGAAAAGAAAAGCTGTTTCAGTTGCGTTAAATTCAGATGATCATAAAAAAATGATAATGTTTTGGAATGAAAACACTCCTGAAGGACTGCAAAAAAAAACTTTTCCATATTATCGCAGTTGAGCTCGCTTGGAGAGGCGGAGAAGCCGCATATAGCGTAACAAATAATAATGTAATGTTTTTCTTTAAATAATTTGTATATTCCAAGTTTAAATATATAAAATATATTTTAACATTATGATTTTTCAATTGATACATGCCTTTTTGCCAGACCAGATTGTGGATCTATTTCATTTTGCCCAATCGGTATGGAATTTATTCCTATCTACTAAATCAAAAAGTTGCTTTATTCATTACCACCTAAGAACAAGGCCGCAGTGCTACTGCTAGTCCATCCGAGCCAGCGTAATAAAACGAATAATAAAAAGTGCTAAATTATTTGAGCATTTAGTAAGGGCTTTCCTGTAAAAACCGGGTTGTCAGTCGTGAACTGGGTACATATATCGGACCACATTCGTTTTTGCGCTTTTTAAACTATTGTAAATATAAATATAAGAATATTTTTTACATTTAATTGTAAAAGAAATAAATTAGAAAATCGATACGATATAATCAAATACATATTATTGAGAAATTTTAAACACAGTTTATGAGTCAATAAATAAGGACTTTTTATACCAGAGTTAACAAACAAAATTACAGTGGCAAAATATTAAAGATTGATGTAAGTCTAATAAGACTATAGGTAAATAATTTTAAATTTAATTTTAAAAAATCTGTTGATTAATAAATTTAATTTAAAGCTTCCCTTGTTTCCTGTAGTATTGTAAGATTGTTTAAATTTGAAAAATTGTAACCTGACATACTGGGTGTAATAGGATCATGGTGCACCCCTTTTCTCCTTTAGTTTTGAAGATAATGGATTGAAATTTGGGACATCCTATATATATGATAAGCGGCACTTTTTGACATACAAGTGATTTTTTTCCCTTCCGGTTTCGCCTTTCGATTTTTAAATAGAAGGCCCTATATATTATTGCATTTTTTGGAATCTGCATAATTTTATTAATGCAACGGTATCAAATAAGTGACATTTTAAACGTCAATATTTTTTATAATATAATTTTTAATTTTCTATTTAAGTGTGCCATGACGGTTCCGATTTATTCTAAATGACCCGTGTAATGCTAGAAAAATCGAAATCTCATCAAAAATACTAAATTACGTGATTTATGAGAAAATAAAGTTCATCAAAATGGTTTTTGGGACAAAACTCAATTTATTCAAATGGAACCATATTGATATCGTGGTACCATTTATTAGTACTATTAATAAGGAATTTATTCATATGTCGTATTAAAATATGCGATAAATACAAACAAAATTACGGCTAAAAGATAGTAAGAAAATGCAATTTTGTTCTAATACATAAGGTGGCTTTGGAATACAAAACATGAACGTTCGCCAATTGCTGGGCCGTCATGCGATTAATTGCGCGTCTTACTTGTAGCTCCAAGTCTTCATGGGTTGTAACGGAGGGTGCGTAGACAATATTTTTTAAATGACCCTAAACAAAGAAATTAATGGGTGTTAAATCAGGTGACCTTGGAGGCCACCTCACAGGACCATTCGTCGAAATTACGTTTTCTCTGAATCTCCGTTGAGGCTAATCAATTACTATCCATGAATTATGGGGAGGAGCGCCATCTTGTGGGAAATACATTCCCTGTCGTAAATGGAAAGGTAATTTAGTTGAACTGTCCTCGATTTAATTTTTCAGAAATCCCAAGTATCTGGCACCAGTCAGGGGGTCCTTCAAATATTATTGGATCAATGATTCTACTACTGATTATTCCAAACCAAACATTGAAACTGAACTGCACTTGAAAGTTACACTCCCGTAATAAATTTTGATTTTCTTGTGACCACTATTTTGTATTTTGTCGGTTAAATAATCCCAAATTTGGAAACCTAACCTCGTCCGAAAATAAAATCATTTCCAAAAAATCATTGTTTGGCTGCACGTTACTCTGCAAAATCCAATTGCAGTATTCCATCCTACGTTCGTAATCATTTTCGTACAAGTGCTGGTGCAATTGGTATTTAAAAGATTTATAGTGGTATTTGTACAAAATTCGGCTTACTATTTGATGACTGATTTCCAATTCAAACCCAATTTGTCTTAAAGAAAGTCTTATCAACTTCTACTCGAGCTAAAACATTAATTTCAGTTCCTTCGCCAAGAATGAAATATTCTTCGGGATCATTGTTGGGCTCACTTCGGAATTGATTCTCAAGAAGATTAAAATAATTTCTCGCTGGACATTGTCTATCAGGATATCGTTTGGCATAAAGGTGTCTAGCCGCAACGGCATTTTTTCTACATTCGCCATAAATAATTAACATGTCCACTTTTTCATCTCTTGTGTAAATTTGCGACATTTTTAATACAATTAACAAGAATTTTAATGAGTTTTTAAAGACAATAAAAACACCGGTAAACCAACAAATGTTTGACAAGCTATATATTTCATTATTTTCAAAGCCACCTTAGTTAGTTACTTCTTAACATTTAATTAGAAGAAAATTGTATTTTCTTATTTTCTTTTAGCTGTAATTTTGTTTGAATTTATCGCACATTTTAATACGACATATGAATAAATTCCTTGTTAATAGTACTAATAAATGGTATGACGGTATCAATATGATTCTATTTGAATAAATTGAGTTTTGTCTCAAAAACCATTTTGATGAACTTTATTTGCTCATAAATCACGTAATTTAGTATTTTTGACGGGATTTCGATTTTTTCTAGCATTACACGGGTCATTTGGAATAAATCGGAACCGTCATGGCACATAAATGGAAAACTAAAAATTATATTATAAAAAATATTGACGTTTAAAATGTCACTTATTTGATATCGCTGGATAAAATTATGCAGATTCCAAAAATGCAATAATATATGGGCGTTCCATTTAAAAATCTAAAGTTAGTGCCACTTTCGGCGAAACCGGAAGTGACAAAAAATCACTTCTGTGTCAAAAAGTGACGCTTATCATGCATATAGGATATTCCAAATTTCAATCAATTATCTTCAAAACTAAAGGAGAAAAGGGGGTGTACCATGATCCTGTTACACCCGGTACATGGTTTTGAAAAGTTGAAACTGTTTCTTGGAGTCAACAAAGTAAAATGTGTTTTATGATATCGCAATGATTAATTTTCAGTTATCACTAAGAAACGGTCCATACAACTGAATTTTTAGAAAAAATATACTTACGTACATTTATTTTTATTTATATTTACCTACCAAAATATTTATCGAACTACCAAAATTTCACTACTACCAAAATATTGAATTGTAAAAACTTAGTGTATTGGACTGTATTCAATAATTTTGTTTATTAATGGGCAGTAGTTTTGTCACAACAGTTTTTAGTAAAGTATTTGTGGTATAAGTTATTACGGTAATCTTCAATATGTTCCGAATTTCGCAATCACTAAATTCATTTTTATTAAAGCAATTTAAAACAAAATGAGCGACAAACCACTCTTATGATATAAATATTCAAAACCTCTTCCTCGTAGCCTTGCAGTAATTTATTAAATATAATGTAGATAGATTAGACCATTTCTACTACTTTTCGCGAGGATATAATAAAACTGCACGACTTAAATTTATAATGAGATTATAATTATTATAAATTATGAAAACTTCATAAGTTATAACTGGTCCTGGAGTATATGTTAATTTAATTATTGTGGCTTTATCCCTATCATAAGTATTATATTATGTACCTTCCGAATTTGGCAATGTGTTTAGAATATTAAGAAATTCTTTGTAATTTTTATAGCTGATAGAATGTTGCAGACATAAATAATATTCTTTTTCACTTTTCTGAAGGGCTTGAACAAATTCGACTTATTCAGTTGTTATACGATGAATGAATCTCACACATTTTAATACAAATTGAAGATGTAAATCATTTTCTTGTAATAGCAGAAATCCATTTTTTTATACAAGTTTTCATCCTTCGGAAAAGAAAACACACGCACTTTCGCCCCATTTACATCATTTACAATCCGATACGCTGCAATTATACGGTATTTTTAAGAACTTCTACACCGACGATGTAATTAAAAACCCACTAATTATAGCATAAAAACTCTCGGAGAAAACAAATAATAAGTTAGAATGTACCTAATCGATAAAAACGTGCAACTTGTAACGGTTCATTTCTAGATTTAATTAACTTTCGTTTTATTTAATGCTAATTGCATAATTTGGTTGGAGGTCAACCTTACAAATTCTAGAACCGACTTTTATTAAATTTGTAGATTTGTAAATTTGTAAATCTTTGATAATATGTGCGACACTGAACCTCTTTTATTAATTTGTGAATTTGTAAATCTTTGATAATGTGTGCGACACTGGACCTCTAGTGCACCCGCGCGAACTCCGCTGTGTGAGGGACAAGGGGGAACGATAGTAAGAGAACAGTGAGGTTTCGGAGGGAGACGCTGGGAGGCCACGGTCCCGAGCAGATGTGTGTTTATGGTCTCTTACGTTGTACTACGTTATCTTATGTTTTATGGAGAGTCTGGACTTAAGACTTTGAGCAAGTGAGTGTACGTTGCTGAGCTGGTTTCACGATTTGTTCTGATGAAGCTATGTATTATGGTAAAGTAGTTACTACGTAGAAAGCTGTGTGAGAAGGTAGGATCCCTTCTTATTATTATTTAAAAATTAAAGCTGGCATCAGAGGGCTGATTTGCCTGTCCAATGAACTAGAGGTGGAGAAAGCCCCCTAGACTTTTTTTAATTTGCTATTGAGCTGTGCGAGACACTTTAGTGAAAACACAACCGTTCTTTCCTCTTTTCAACGGCACTAGTGTGTGTAACTTTTGTAGACTTTTATAGAAACGAAAAAAGAAAGCAGGTGGCGCCCTAAAACAAACTTGTTAAGTGATATGATTAGAGGATTTTCTGAAGTTTGAATTTTATATATTTATACCTAGTTTATTATTTGCTAACCACGCCCTGACTGTTATGTGGTATATTCTGAATATATGTATGTGTTTTTTTTATGTTGTTTCATTTGAATCATTAAAGTTAGTTAAAATAGCGAAGAAAGAAAAAAGATTCGTTATAAATTGGCGACAACCAACGTGTGGCTCGATTAATTAATGAAAATTAATTATAGCAGGTAATAAGCTAGAAAATGTTTTTGATTCTTTAGGTATAATTTTATATTTGATGTGTTCTGTTGCGATTTGCTATTATTTTACATATTGTGAAGATACCTTTGTATTTTACGTTTTTGCGTATTATTTTATTTGCATTTAAAGATATAATGTTTTTTTGTATGTACTTGTTTGATATTTTATGCATATGTTACATTTCAGTCGGGTTTAGAATTTAAAACCTCGGCGGCAGTTTTTTATTGCGACTTTGGGTCCTGCGACAGGAAGTAGCAGGTAGTATCGAGTGTTTACTGATTAACCATAAGTTTTTTTATTTTTATTTCGCAACAAGTAAGTAAATTGTATCTAGAAACGGATCAGTTTAACAGTTTTGTGTTGCAAGATTTAATTTAATTTTATTTTCTATTTTCTTGACCTTGTCTGAAATAATTAAATTTAATTCTTAGACAGGAAATAAAATTTTACAGGCAAAACGGAGGTACCTGGAAATTGTATTTTTATTTATTGCGCGTATTTTTTTTGTTTGAAATTTCAAAATTGACATACGAGGAGTATCTAAAAACATATGTATATGTGTAAACATTTTGTTTTATAATTTCATTATTCGGGTTATAATTTACATAATTATTATAGGGATTTCTGGTATCTAGGTACATTGCAGCAGATTATTTGCGCATAATTAATTTTCACGGTATTTGTTAACTTATTCTTAATAAGAAAATTGAGTTGGGGTTTTTTTATTTTTAGACTTTTTGCCACGTTTGGCATCCTTTGGACGAATTATTATTTTGTCCTTCAGTAACGAATTTTGTTACTTCATTTTCGCGAGTTTTGTGTTTTTTATTTGGCATGGAATTTCATGAATCTGAAAACACAGAGCTTGGTTTGATTTTCGTTTGTGTGGTAGCGCGACAAGAGACCAATTTGCTTTCACGAGCACAGTGGCGTGCTGCCTTGGCAGGCAAAGAAGGGTCTGTCCTAAAGTGCATGTGTGTTAAGTATATTTGTGTGAGCTGCCGTGTATAATCTACATTTAGTTTATATCTTTTCGTATGAGTGTCTTATGTATGATACCTAGTATTTTTCTGCATACATTTGAGTTATCTTACATTTAGGTTCTCTTATATTTACGTTATCTTATATGTACGTTATCTTTCCGTTTTACGTTTATGTATGTTTATGTGAGTTTCCTTGCTCCATTTACAGTTAAGTACGTTACCTTTCTGTGTATTTGCCTTTATATGTGTTATGTTGTTTAGGTTTGAGTACGATATGTTGCCTTCGCGTACGTGTATCGTTATGTACTTTCTTTAGGGTTAATTCTATTCACGTACTTTACCTCGTTTTTTTGGTGTGTTTATACACGCCACCTTGTATTCTTTGCGTTAGATACTCTAAATTTGCGAGTATCTTTATATACTTTGTCCTACAGGACATACCATTAGCGTTATCGAATTGCGCTACTCCTTTAGAGAATTTTTCTGAGTAGACGCTCGTGTTCAAGTACACCTCTACGTTTCTATGAGTTTGTATACGTTTGTATGAGTTTGTATGAGTTAGCATACGTTTGTATGAGTTTGTTTACGTTTGTATGTGCGTATGCGTTTGTGTATGTTTCCATGAGAGTGTATACGTTTCTATGAGATTATATGTGCCTGTATGTGTTGAGTTCATAGTTAAGTACGTTATCTTACCTTTATGTATACATTACATTTTGTTACCTTACGTTATCTTACCTTTCGTTATGTTACCTTTCGTTATGTTACCTTTCGTTACGTTCCCTTGCGTTATCTTATCTTAGTTGTTGGAGGACACGTGGCGTGTCAGTCGACTTTTATTCATCGAAGATGAACTTCGAAATTCTCGTGGTCAGAAATAATTTGTTCTGGGCCAAAGACATGTCCCTTCTTCTAGAGATGTATGAGGACATAAAGAAGCGCCTTCATGCGGCATTTGAAACAAATGCCCAACAATATAATCTGCGTAAGCGCCCTTTGAGATTCTCACAGGGTGACATTGTTTGGAAGAAGAATCACTTCCTATTGGATGTTTCCAAGCATTTTTTTATTTTTTTTAAACATTAGCGCCGAAATATTTCGCCAGCAGGGTGACTAAAGTAGTTTCGCCGCTGGTCTACGAGTTGTCGGATCTAGACAACAACCCTTACGGATGTTGGTACATTTAGAATCTTAAAGCCAACCCTTGTCACTTTGACGACGAACCCCCAAAGCCCCTATGTACGTTCTTTGATAAATTCGAGTACATGGGCTTAACTTATCTTTAATTCATTTGCGTTTATTAATACGTTTCGACGTGTTTACTTACGTTAGTTAGTAAGTTACATTATGATATCTTTTGCGTATTGTTTGTACATTGTGTTTTTTCGTTTTGATGTACGTTACTTTACCTTTTGTATGTTTTCGTTACCTTACCTTTCGTATGTTTGTGTTACCTTACGTTGCATTACCTTACCTTTTGTATGTCTACGTTATCTTACCTTGTGTTACCTTACGTTGCGTTACCGTATCTTTTGTATGATTATGTTGTCTTACCTTGTGTTACCTTGCGTGACTTATGTTTACGTACTAATTTACCGTAGCGTACTCGTGCCACTGGGTACGTTGTTTTGCGATATAAATTCGTATAGGTTGCGGTATCAGATACCAGACTCTAAAGTAACTTAAATTGAGTATAGTCGTGTTTAACGACCTTGTGGCTGCCTCCCTTTCGCCCGCTAGAATTTTAGTCGGGATAGGAATCCCTCTTGTGAAGGAGAGGGGGAGTGTAACGGTTCATTTCTAGATTTAATTAACTTTCGTTTTATTTAATGCTAATTGCATAATTTGGTTGGAGGTCAACCTTACAAATTCTAGAACCGACTTTTTATTAAATTTGTAGATTTGTAAATTTGTAAATCTTTGATAATATGTGCGACACTGAACCTCTTTTATTAATTTGTGAATTTGTAAATCTTTGATAATGTGTGCGACACTGGACCTCTAGTGCACCCGCGCGAACTCCGCTGTGTGAGGGACAAGGGGGAACGATAGTAAGAGAACAGTGAGGTTTCGGAGGGAGACGCTGGGAGGCCACGGTCCCGAGCAGATGTGTGTTTATGGTCTCTTACGTTGTACTACGTTATCTTATGTTTTATGGAGAGTCTGGACTTAGACTTTGAGCAAGTGAGTGTACGTTGCTGAGCTGGTTTCACGATTTGTTCTGATGAAGCTATGTATTGTGTGTTTATGGTCTCTTACGTTGTACTACGTTATCTTATGGTTTATGGAGAGTCTGGACTTAGACTTTGAGCAAGTGAGTGTACGTTGCTGAGCTGGTTTCACGATTTGTTCTGATGAAGCTATGTATTATGGTAAAGTAGTTACTACGTAGAAAGCTGTGTAAGAAGGTAGGATCCCTTCGTATTATTATTATTAAAATAGGTACCTATTCGTAAATTTGCATGAACGGGCTGATTTGCCTGTCCAATGAACTAGAGGTGGAGAAAGCCCCCTAGACTTTTTTAATTTGCTATTGATCTGTGCGAGACACTGAAGTAAAAGAAAAACAACCGTTCTTTCCCCTTTTCAACGGCACTAGTGTGTGTAACTTTTGTAGACTTTTAGATAAACGAAAAAGAAAAGCGGGTGGCGCCCTAAAACAAACTTGTTAAGTGATATGATTAGAGGATTTTCTGAAGTTTGAATTTATGTATTTGTACCTAGTTTATTATTTGCTAACCACGCCCTGACTCTATTATATATTATATTCTGAATATATGTATGTATTTTTTATGTTGTTTCATTTGAATCATTAAAGTTAGTTAAAATAGCGAAGAAAGAAAAAAGATTCGTTATAAACTGCATGATAGATTTTTGAATGCTCAGCCTAGCGGGTGTGACGTAAGCAGTGCGTTCGGATCAACATTGAGGCCTTGATTTTAGATGGTAATGATTTATTGCGTTTTACTCAAAACAGTCAATTCTCTATTATTTACTAGAGTTGAAAGGAATAAAAAAATATTATAGCTTTAAATCAAAAAGTATTTCTATTAGTAAGCTGCATGCCTTTTCTTGTTGAATTTTGGATTTTCATCGACCTGGGTATTTTAAATCATATATTGGGTCAACAATAGTAATTTTTCATGTTTATCTGAAAAATATTTTAAAAAATGGATTTATCTCATTTTGCACAGTGGCTCCTCATATAAATTCATATTACGATTATTAAATCTGCTAAATAATAAATATTTAAGTAGCTGGCTTTATATCGTGTCGAACTCGATACGAAAAATAAAGCAACGGGTACTGAGGCTAGTGCTTGATGAACCAGCGAATCACAGTGTAACCCATCTTTTAGCAGCTTGTATATCAGCTTAAAATGCAATCTGTGCAATCTTAGGCGAGGATTGTGTAGCGGATATACCATCTTTCGGAAGGGATATAAAGTAGACAATCTCTTATCTGTAAGATGCTAGACAAGTAAAAGTTACCTACTCTTCGATAAAAGGAAGGTTTGACAAAATTTCCAGGTTAGGCGTAACTCGTTTCCTGGCTTTGGTACGGAAATAGGCCGAGGTAAAATAAATTGATAAAAAATGAAGGAAGAAAGCAATTCAAAATTTTGATGGAAAAAAATTAAATCCGAAAAACGAAGATATATGTGGGAGGCTAATTTCTATTACGCCTTATTGAAATAGTATTATAAAAATATTACCAGTGCTGGAGGATTCCAAAAACAATGCGGAAGAATACTTCACTCAGAGGTTCCTTTCCATTTAGTCAGGCATATGGTCCTAAGACAGAGATAATTTATGGTGAAAGAATTCTCGAGTATGTCAGTTTAGTGCTGTATTAAACCAGCGACTTGCAACATATTATGAGTCATCTCATAAAATTAATCATATGTGATATAGAACTGAAAGACTGAGTAAAACAATGTTAGCAAAAGTTTATATCTTTTTCAGTTGAGTAAGCAGGAAACTTGCATTTGCTAATTTTCTACACAAGTAACTCACATGACTTGAGCAATTTAATATGTCGTCAAAGACAACCTTTCGAAGTTTCACAATATCATTTTCATTATTATGAGGGGTATCAGAAATAAAAAACTTTAACCACTCATTTGATAGTTGAATAAGATTATCTGTTCTTATCACTACAAGTTACTGTTGAATCACTCACAGATAGCACACTTCAGCCAAAGAACAATGTCAATAACGTAAATAAAATAAAGTAGAAGCCTCAGGACAGAACCTAAGGGAATACCATGGCTGACTAAAAATGGATCTTAAATTTGATTTTTAAAATATACACACTGGGCTCTATTGTCAAAATAAGATCTGAGAAAGTTGAGAAGCTCTTATTTAAAATTGTGTGATTTGACACAGTTTAATGAATATGGTAGTTACTCATAACTAAACCGAATTATTCGAAACTAAGGATCGAATCTAGATTTCGGGATCTACTATTGTTATTTCGAATCCTGATCTCGGGAATTTTAAGTTTCTTAGTGTCCTGCTTTGTGAAATGCGATTACCCTACTCTACATGATCTCGGAATAGAACCTTATGATGAATTTAAAAAACTCCATCGTTAGCAGCTTATGCCAATTGAATACTAATTTAATAATGTTCGAAGAATAGTTATTTTTTGAAAAATATGTCTCATGTTATATATCATCTGAACAACTTCAAGCTTTAAATTAATGGAAGAAACACAACTGCAACTAAATATGCTTTTAAAACTCTAACTTTTAATTTTATCTGTCATTTTGTACGCCAAAACTATTACTAATTATGCTAATTACTAAAGCATAGTTAGTTAACATTAATTATTTTGGATGACTACCAAAACACTTCACAGTTCAAATTGTCGTAAACTTAAAGTTCTGTATTAAGTTTGTAATTGTTTCAAAACACTTGTAAGCTAATTTGAAGTCAGCAAAAAGACATTTAATTATTGTAATGCTTTGTAATTGTTTGATGTTCAGTACACAATACAATACGTATAATATAATGTGAAATGAATTGCTATACAGGGTAAGTAGAGAAGAAACTTAATATTGGATAGCAATACTGAAAAAATACTACTTTACTCGAAAGAGCGCCGTTTTTGAATCACACGGTCCAAAATACTTATGCCCGTTTACACCAATCGAATCATGTCTTAAGAAATGAATAACAGTGACACTTAATAATAAATTTAAGGAACTTTTATTTATATTTTTTCTTTGCACCACGCAATATCCACAGCTCCTTTGTTAAGTGATAGATACCCTGTATAGAGGTTATATTTTAATGTGAGATTTAGAGGATTTTGGTTTTACACCAATTTTACCTACAGTGAGAGGAAGTACTTAAATATAATTTAATTTATAAGTACAAGAACATTATTGAAAATAAAGAAAACGGATAATGTATCTTGTAAAGACAAATCACGGGTGTGGAAAAAAATTACGGAAGAATTTAATACGGCCCACAGTGTGGCAAGATACCCCGAAAGCTGGCAAAAAATGAAAAAAATAAAATATCGCATCGAACAAAGTATTGTTGCTATTTATTATCAGCATGAATAGGGGCATGTTTTCCCCCTTAATCTTGATGCATGCTTTTGTTTCTACCAAACCCGCAGGCATAAGGTCTATGTAACTGCGGTTGACGCGTGTATTTTTAAATTAAATATTATCCTAACAAATTAGTTTGTGTTTTTTCAAATTCGCTATTATTACTTTGTTTGAAAATGGACCCATCAACACCCTCAGGTATGTATTATGTAAATTTAATGGATTTATTTTTAATTTATGAATGAAATAATTTTAATAATATTTTGAAAATGCCTTTACGAAATGCCAAATATTTACGTATTGTTCTAAAATCCTTTATATAATAGTTAACTTCCTCACGCTTCCCCACGTAAAATTTTATATATTAATATAGTAATACTAGAATAGATTCATAGTAAAGCTAAATCAAATACTCGTGTCTACTCCTTATTATTTTATTTGCATCTTTCAACAACCCTACAGTGTATCATTATACTCTTCGCAACTAAAATGAAGAGTATATTGCATTTAATTGGCACATTTTTATAATAGTAAATATAGCTCATAGCAAAAAAAATTTCATATCATTGTGTTAGTCGTTGAATTCTGAATGACTTTCAAAATGTTCGTCTGTCTGTCCGTCCGTCCGTCACGTTTTTTGTAAGCACGATAACTTAAGAGTGGAAAGTCTGATCGTATTGGAATTTGAACTGTAAGTTACTGTTAGTTGGAGGAAGAACCATATTGTTTTTGAAAACAATTGTTCGATAAATGTAAAAGTTATTGAACATTTTAATTAAAAAATAGTAACCTGAACAGGGTTACAACCCCTGATCAGATGCTACAAAAACATAAGTACTGCATAGTATACTACAAGCGTTTCGCTAACCAAGCTGGAATCATTGGGAGACGACTAATATTAAAATTTATTATACCTAAAAAAACAAGTTATTTTTAAAGAACAGCGAAGAGAATGTGTTTCATTTAATGCTGATTACATCGGATCCAGTAATAACCAGTTATAGACAACTTCCAAAAAAAAAAAAAATTAAACATTTTCCTAGGGAAGTATTCGACTTATTAATTGCCCCCAATATTTCTGCAGATTATTCAGAGAATGAGAATGACTGTTCCTTATCTGCATCAGACGCAGACGATTAATCACTACGGATAGGACATACTCATTTCTATTCACAAATGTTAATAAAACCTTAAGTTGTGAATTCTTAATTTAATAAAGGAAATTACTAGGTTCTTTAAGTGTTTTGCATACTCCTGGACAAATAATGTATTAAAAAATTAAGTACTATAAATTTTATTTTTATTTTAGATTTTTATTTTTTTAATTACACCCTGTATATCGCAATATACGAGCAAATATCATAAAGTTGATTTATTTATACATTAACAACCATCGTCGGCTATTCTCAATAACAAAAATTTTACCAAACTAGTTCTATGAATTAATGCCAGCTTTTGGGGTATCTTGCCACACTGTGCGGCCACTTATGAGTATGAACTACTAATTTACTTTTTACACTCATTAAATAAAAATGTACTGTTACAAAATATTTTTTTTATTTTGAGTACTTTTGGGAATAATTGACAAATAATCATAAGCATTGTACAAAAGAAATAAAAAATTAGGCAGGTAAAACAACATAAGAGAAAATTAAACAACTTTGTTATCAACAAATACTTAAGAAATATTTGAAATTTATGTTTATACCGAATAACATGAATTTCAAATATACAGTAATACAAGTAAATTTATAAATTATTGGAGAAAATATTACCTAAATGATTTCTCATGTTAGCAGCTGGAGCTATATTATCCATGACCGGTATATCGGAATTTGACCAATTTCAATAAGATAATTTAACTCCTCAAGATTTATTTCGTCAGGTGCAGGAGATTCTGGTTCACTAATTTCCATTGCTAAGTTGTACAATACTACAGTTGCAATTATTATTACTATTCCTAAATACTTTTGCATCATTACCACCTTAAAATTAACACAGATATATTTACGAAAAACTTATGACTTTCTAAATAATATCTGGTGACTGAATCCGAATGTGAGTACCATCAATCAAGCTAAGTACCCGTGGAAATCCAACAATTCTGTAAAACATATTTTGCTTTCTTATTATGGAATTTGCCTCAAGCATTTTTACATATTGTGAATCGAACCTAGCAATGACTTTTGATACTCTAACTACAATTCTAGAAACTGTAGATATGTTCATCTCAGAAAAATCTGCTAGTCAACTTAAATAGCCATCACTTGCATAAAAACGTAAACATGTTAACAATTGATTCATTGGAGAGACACTGTTGTTACTGGAAAATATTGTTGATGGTTCTAGCAATAATGTGCAAAACTGTTTTCTTATTAAGCTCACCAGACATTGGGTATTCTAAATCATCCTCAATCAGTGTCAGAAGATGTACAGCTGTTTTCTTATATAATCTAAATCTTTTAAAAAATATTAGATTATCTAAACCATCGAAGTGGTTAGACCTATTATAAATTTTTCTTGGAAAGCCAAAATCAGTTATTTCCGTGTCGAATAAATCGTAAATTGTCATCGTAAAGAAACTCCATTTGTTATTAAAATTTTATAACTACTTTTAAAAATAATTCGTTAATCAACGTTTCAATTGTCAATGTATTAGAAACAGGTTAACCTTAGTGATTATTCCAAACTGTCATCTTAAATTCTACAGAAACACTACAGCGCATGCGCGATTAGGTCCTTAAATTTAAGTAAGCTTTAAGCATAGAAAATTGAGGGCGTAATTAAAGAAGGCCTTAGAGCAGTTTAAGGCTTGACGGCGCAAACCAAATAAAAGATTTATGGAATCCTTAGAGATGTTTTCCCTTAAATAGTGCGGTGTAAACGGGCATTAGTATGGTAAATTATGTCGTGGAGCACTAATAATTCCCTGTTATAAAAGTTTCTGAACATGTCCAGTTGCATCAAATTAGTGAGCAGTGATTTCTTATTCATAATGGAACACCACTGAAATTATCAAATGAATTAGAAACATGTTTGATTCTTCGGTATCTTATATGCAAAAAGCTGCTTGTTTTTTTCCGTCGATACGTCATTTTCAAGTAAAGTCAAAAATAGTAACAAAACACACTATAGTCGTGAAGTGGAACTTATCTTTGAACACTGACATAGCTTTCCACAAAACATCATACAGTATAATAAAGTAAAAAAACATCTAGTTGAAAGAAGGTGAAATTTTGATCTCCTTTAAGGTTTTCTCATTGTTTCCAAGTGTTCCCATACCACAGACTTTGGACTACCTTAAGGATTCAGTCGAATCAAACAATCTTAGTCAAAGAATATCTTCAACTCACTAAACTTTGCATGAAACAAAATTGCTTTCGATTCAATGATAATTTCTTCGAACAACATGAAGGAACAGCAATGGGTAACTCTTTGCCACCATTCGTTGCCGATCTCGTCATGAGATTCGAAACAGAAGCAAAAGAATAATTCTAGTATTTCCCTAAGGTTTGGCTTAGGTATGTAGATGATATTTTTGCAGTTCTTGATACAAAAGTTACTGATAATAATAATTTGGTGTCCAAATTAACTAGTCTTTTCATGCCAGTTAAAGTCGCATATGAAATTGAAAATTCTGGACAACTACCATTTTTAGATGTATTAGTAATTAGATATAGTGAAAATAAGTTAGAATTTGACATATGCAGAAAAGATACCAGTACTCTAAGATGATACCAGTACTAAGAACTGTTACCATTGCACAGTGATTTCCTCCATATGACAGAAATAGAAAAAAGTTATGTCAATATTCTTCATATTTTCTTATCGTCATAACACCTACTAAGTCTGAGCTTCATGGAACTATAAATTAATTACAATTTAAAAAATTGGATTCGGTCCTTTTTAGTCATCAGAAGTGAATGCATCGAACAAAGTGCACACCTTATCAGTCACTCACGTTAGTGCAACCTAATTGTTTTAGTGCTTTAGTTACTATTCCTTTATTGTCCCGAAACAAATTTTGCACTACAGGTAGCTTACACCTTACTTTTAGTAAATTTTTGAACGGGTTTTTTAACTTTTTCCAACTTTTCGAGTAATTTAAGTGCTACGTAGGCGTACACGTCACATAGTAAATGCCTATGCGCATGTTACACGTGCTGTCTGCAAATTATTGCATGAAGTTTAATTGTTGGTTTACTTGTAGTCATTAATTTTTTTTGTTATATGTATAAGTTATCAGTGCGTGTTCCACCGCATGTATATTTTTGATATTTGGCTTAAATATTCTGGAAAAATACTGACACGGATAGGATGTGAACGTGAAAAAGAAAAAACTTAAAGAATCCGTCATTATTTTGTTGAACGGTGTGTCCAATTACTCTTGGTCAATACTCTTGGACAATAGTTTTGGTATAAATAGGGTAGAATGTTAGCATAAGTTTAGTTTTAATTATCTCCAGATGATGCCAACTTGGTTGGCGAAACGCGTGTCGAGTGCAGTATATAGGGTTTTGGTGTTTCGTGTAAAACTACGTCAGTGTTTTCCAACTACTCTGTAGATTTTTGTAGGAACTGGTTGTCAATTCGTAGAGACGAAGCAAGTACACAAAATATCAGTACAACATAATGTCTTACGTATCTATGGAAATATACAGGGCGGGGCAATAGTGCGTCAGACTTCGATATGTCGAGTTCTATGATAGCTAGAAACTTGATTTAAAAACATAAATAAACAAAAAAAAAAAGTCTATAACCGTAAATTATTTTCGAATATACAGGGTGAGCCAAGGCGATCTACAAGGTTAACTAAAATTTTTTTAAATGGAATGCCATCATATCAAAACATTTTTTGAAACCTCTTTGTGGCCTTCTTCCACTCCTGTATTATTATTGACTCTCTCTCAACCACTTGGATGTAATATCTAAGTGGTTGATTTTTTTTTGTTGAAATTATGCCAGTTACACGTGTATAATAAAAAAATCACTACAGTCACAATTAACTATTTTAAGAAAAAATATGTTAGTACCATTTATGAGACATATGTGTGATGACACTCAGCAATTTTTACTTCCTAAAAGTATACAGGGTGGTCAAAAATAATGTTATAATTTACAACCATTTGAACTAAATTTTCTCAGTTCTTTCAAATGGAACATTATATATTTTTGGACGATGTGATGTAGAACTGAAAAACGAGCATTTTTGTACGTACATCCTTATGGCTATTTGTAACCATATTCAATTTATTGAACAGTAACTGCAAACTTCAGCAATAAAAATTCTGAAATTCAAGAGAAGGTATTATAAAAAAGTGCTCCACATGTGGCCTCTTTTGATTGACACACATTTCTATGCGTCTTTGGAACGAGGTTTCTACTGTTCATAAAATTGCCGGAGTGATATTTCTAAAAGCATTTATTATCCTTTCCCTCAAATTTTGAATTGTTGTTGGTGTGATGTTTTTATGGGCATCATGTAACACGCTTATTATAATACCTTTGAATTATTTGAAAAAACCCCCTCATTTTTAATTTTTATTGCTGAATTTTGCAGTTATTGTTTAATAAATTGAAAAATAGCCATAGGAATGTACGTACAGAAAATGTTCGTTTTTCAATCCTACATCACATCGTCATAAACATACATTTGAAAAAATCGAGAAAATTCAGTTCAAAAAGTTGCAAATTTTAAAATCCTTTTTGGTCGCCCTGTATACTTTTAGGAAGTGAAAATGGCTGAGTGTCATCACACAGATATCTCTTAACTAGTACTAAGATATTATTTCTTAAAATCGATAGTTGTGATTGTAGTGATATTTTTAGTATACATGTGTAAATGGTATAATTTCAAAAAAAAAAAAAATCATTACATGAAAGTGGTTGGGAGAAAGTCAATAATAATACAGAAGTGAAAGCAAGAAAGAGGTTTCAAAAAATGTTCTAATATACATGGCATTCCATTTAATAAATGGTAGTTGACCCTGTAGAACCGTCTTAGCTCACCCTGTATATTCAAAAATAATTTCCGATTATAGACTTTTTTGTCTGGTTTATTTATGTTTTTTAAATCAAGTTTCTTGCTATCATGTAACTCGAGATATCGAGGTCGGACGCACTATTGCCCCACCCTGTATAAACAGAAAACTGTCATGTTTGATATTGGTAAAAAGAAATTTTTTTTATCAA
>JANEYF010003292.1:0-10000 GCA_029963845.1 Rhamnusium bicolor | reverse complement strand
CATAACAGCCTTAGATGTCTTAAAATCCTCACTCTGCGAGCTCGGATTTCAAACCGACATCTGCGGTAGTTATGATACTTACAACATTATTACCTATGTTTACAGCTACAGAAATAGCGAAAATAAGTCAAAATTTGACATACACAGAAAAGATACCAGTAGTACTTTAAGATGTATCTCTAAGGACTCTCACCATTGTGCTCAACACAAAAGTTTTGGTTTCCTAGTTTATTGCCTATTAAGCTTTCCTCTCAATAAGGAGGTTACAAAAAGAAATGGGATTGATTAAGGATATAGCCGTGAGTGATTAGGAAACGCAAATTTAAAGACACACTTCGAATTTCCTCGGCCTTTCAAAAATGAAAGAGAAACTCAGAAATTTGTACCGTTTCCATAGAATCCTCTATTCACCCGGTGTATTGGTAAACTTTTTAAAGATATAGGTGTGACAGTGGTTTATTCATTGAGAAATAAACTACAATTTTTGGACAATTCAAAAGACAAAATTGAAACAAACGAAATATCGCAGATTTAAGGAATTAGCTGTGAGGGCTGTAATTAAAGGTATGTTGGACAACTTAGACGATCAATTCAAACTAGATTCAAGCAGCATATCGCTCATCTCAAATATGGTAGAATAGATAAGTTTAGATTGAACAAACGTAAAATATGTATAAGCAATTTAAGATTGACTAGGAATGTAACAGATACTAGACAGCTAGATGCAATTGAAAAAATGGAAATCACAAAGGGCAAAATGGTATGAATAGTGACAGTCCCAAATAGTCCGCATTATTGGTTAATGAGTCACGGTTCACAGAACCGTGCCAATAGTTTATGTATATATATTGCATACATTGTAAGCAGAAGGTTAGTTTTAAACATCTCCACATTATGAAAACATAGTTGGCGAAACGGGCATCGAGTGTAGTATATGGTGTTTTGGTGTTTTGTAAAACCACGTCAGTGTCAGAGAATGGAGTAATTAGGGTTTACTATAAGTTACATAGTTACTTTGGAGGTTTTCCAAGAGTCACCTTGATAACGCAAAAAATACAGAAACACATGTCGGTGGATGTTTTAAAGTTTTAGAGTGATTGTTCAACTGGTGAGTACTTTTGTTTTATATATTTTTGGTTTTACTGAACAGAATAGTTGGAATTAAAAATAACATTATTGAGTCAGTCACACTGAACATAATGTGCATATTATCTTTTTTGTAATCCAAGTTTGAAGTGTTTTGGCAAATAGCCGGGAAAATAATCGTTTAAAAAGATATATGTTATACTCATCAGTGATAAGTTTTGTAAAAGTTTGAAAATAATAATTAGCAAAAAAATGTCAGCGTTATTATATTTCATTTCACTCCATATTTTAAACTTTTACCAAAAAGAAGATACCTAATTTATTTTTAAATTAAAATATATTAAGAATATATTAAGAAGATTTTTTATAAATCAACATTTATCATGGCAAATAGCCGGGAATGAATTTGTTTAAAAAGTTGTTTTGAAAAGCATTGGAAACAATAATTCGCAATTTTTGTTGTTATTACATTTCCATTTTATTCCTTATAATAATTTAATTATTCAGCTGCAGTTAATTTATTATAATTAGATAGGCCGTGGTTCCATGAACATAAAAGAGAAATCTAATTCTGACAAGTTGATAAACGAGGAATCATTTCTTGCGAGAAAACAAAGAAGTAATATCAAATGACTTAAAAATCAATGTAATAATGCCTGTGACAAAGTAATTAAACATTTGAAAGAGACGAGAACAGCTCATTATCCCAAACAATAAGTCACAATGGCACTTCACTGTTCGCGTCCGAACAAACAAATGATAACGTAAATCAAAAGAATTGCCCGCGTTCACGGTAAAGTGAATACCTTCTCCAAGCAGACGATATTTCATATCAGATATCGCATGTTAGGGAAGAATATCCCAGTCGTTTTTAGTGACATGTAACGACCGTTGCCGTCTCCGTCGCTTGGTACGACCGTCACTCCGAGAATCGTAAAAATAAATTCAGTTTATGCTGTACTATCACTCACAGAAATTGAACACTGCACTTAGGTCTTTACTTTTTATGCCCGGCCTACTGCTAAGTATACCGAGTTTAGGACAATGTAATTGGATTATAGGGAAATTCAGTGGAAGTTTGGAGGAAAACGAGTCAGGCAGTTTTCCAAAATAATTAAATTTTATGTAGGGCTGTATTTCCTTCCTTATCAAGAATATAAGAATGTACTCAAATACCAAACCTGTTTAAGGATGAAATATCATAATTCACTTTCTTATACCTAATATAAAGAAGTATAGTAATCGTGATTTTTTTCGACCTCCGAGATTTTGATTAATATATACGTTCTGAGCCCTCCTGAATCCATTCTGACTATTTTCCGAATGATGTCGTCGGTTCGTGTATGTATGTGGATGTGTGTGCCTATGTGCGCGCGTGCGTGCGTGTGTGTGGCCACGAAAACTCAAAAAATAGTAATGGGATACTTCCCAAATTTGGCAATTAAGATTTTCAACAACATTTTAGGTGACGCATTACATTTGATGAATGTGGTACTACCAGAAGAGACATAATGAATGAAAGAAGAAAAAAGTACAATTTTGGGATAAAAAATTAAAAACTTTTATTGTAT
The DNA here is from genome assembly GCA_029963845.1 of Rhamnusium bicolor. Lineage (NCBI taxonomy): Eukaryota > Metazoa > Arthropoda > Insecta > Coleoptera > Cerambycidae > Rhamnusium > Rhamnusium bicolor. Next base: position 7,343 of record JANEYF010003292.1, on the reverse strand, counting down.
TTCTGGATGAATCACGACGAATTATAATGAAAAAAACATAACTTTATGAAAAAAATCTGTCTGCATGTCTGTAGTATCGTGGTACCAGCACAGTTTTTGAGATAAAGCTCTCAAATTTGGTGGACATGTTCTAAATGCCAAAAACAATGATAAATTCTGTGATGAGCAAAATTGGCCAGCTGAAAGAGAGATCCACGGGACCCAAACTTTTTTGTATTTGTCAACAAAAAAATATATTCTTAATGAAGGATTATAATTCATGTTTATTATATCAAGCCAATAAAATATATTTTCCAAGTATTTAAATAAAGCTGATGTAAACTGAAATTTTGGGCACATTTGACCTCATAAAATGGGATTAGGATAAATTTGGCAGTTTGAAATACGGTAGTAGATATTGGGGCACTTGAGCCAGACACTACGTCATTATCGTCAAGTAGGGGATCTGCATTACCGACAGTTCCGTCCCGGGAAATTCAAAATGTGCTGCAGCCACCTAGTGACCAATAGGGGGAGTTCGGAATATATTGGGTCCTTTAATCGTGTAACAATATTTATATTTTTCGGCAATTATTAATAAAGTTTTTTAACGAAACAAATGTGTAGGGATCGAACCATCGATCTCTTGATTGTAAAGTCGATGCTTTACCGACGAACGACGCTAATAATTAATTATTTAAAAATTTTAATGAAACCTTTCAAGGTACGCTATTAAAATTTAATTGAGGTAAGTGAAGAATTAAATTGAATAATTTTTTTTACTCAGGATGATATATACTGGTGTATGAAAGTTATGTGCTGGACACATCAGATATTTTTTATTTACAGTTATAAGTATGTAAACGATTAAACCATATTTTATAACAACTTTAGAACAAAATGCTACTACTAAAGTTCTTTCTGTATTAGCATTATAGTCCAGGAAATGGCTGTCCAAAACAGGATTAATAGGTCATGAGATTCTGTTTTTTGAGGTCACATTTTGCAACTAAAATCTGTTGCCAGAACATACAAAAAAAAAAACAGAAGAAAAATTAAAGAAAATGGTTCCTTGCAAATGTTCCAGTGTACTTTTTGAAAAACGTATTTCTATTCTTAATTAAAGATTAATTAGGAATGTAACAAATACTAGGCAGCTGGATGCATTTGAAAGTTTCGAAATTACAAAGTGTAAAAGTAGTATGAATAGTGACAGAGAGCCAATCTCAAATAGTCCGCTTTATTGGTTATTGGATCATGGTTCACCGAATCCTGACAATACTTTAGGTATGAGTAGGGTAGATTGTTAGCATAAGGTTAGTTTAATCATCTCCAGATGATGTCAACTTGGTTGGCGAAACGCGCGTCGATTGCAGCATATGGTGTTATGGTGTTTTGTGGAAAACTACGTCAGTGTTACCATTATTAGTATTCATACATTCCTTGTTTTCTGTTTATAAATTTTCAACTTAGGTTACGATACTGGAGATAAATTCATCAGATTTATGCAGTCATAGAAGTACATATTTTTAGAAAAATATCCTAAACTAGAAATAGTTGGTATATCTGTTCATTTATTATGAAATGTAGATAGAATAATACTAAATATATGCTCGTCATATTAAAAACGAGCCTTAATATTTTATTTATGTAGCTTTTATTATTATTCTTCAGGATAATCTTATTATTATGTTGATAGCCTATATTTTTATTCTCTCACAGCCGTTGTATATAAAACTCTAGTATTATATGATGGATTAATAAAACTATATTATTCATTAAAATATACAGCACATTATAGGAATCCCATACATTTTTTATGATAATAATTTCTTTGTCCTATATTTCAGAGAAAATATAACAGAACTTCAGGCAATTTATCTTCTTTATTAGGTTTTCTTAAGTGCTTTATATAATAGAACATTCGTTATTACTTTTATTGATGAGCTTCATTAATTTTTATAATGTGAATTAATACAGTTAATAATAATTACAGTTAGAGGAACTAGTTTTTGCAAATGTCTAGGCAACATAAAAATATAAATCTATAGAAATTAAAAAAAAACAAAAAAATATTAACATAAAAATAATTACACTTACCATGCATATTTTATTTTAGTGGCCTTTGGTTTTCATGCTTTGATCTGTAATTAAAAATAATACATAAATATAGTAAACAATGGTAAAATATTAGAATAAAATGTTTAGTTAATTTCTTGATGCAGAGGCTAGCAGAGACAATTATTATAAAATTTAAGATTTGCGCTACAAGTACGTGTTAGTAGAGAACGCACTGGTACAATTACCGAGTCGATACGTAAAGTCTATTCCCTGTCTAGGAGGTGTACCCTCTGATGGCGAAGAATTGGAGAATAAACAGAAATAAATAAAAAATAATAATAATAATTTACACGATGATAGTGAGACCAGCTTGGTGTTCTGTGAGCGAGACGTTACACAAATTGCAGGTACTGAAAAACAAATTCCCTCGCCTTGTAAGTAGAGCTGTCCGATGTGCCTGGAGTACAGCCACGGTCTTGCGCTGTCGTCACACGTGCCGATTTAGAAGTGATTTACGCTGCAGTTTTATTTGAAAGGTTAATGCGTGAGGTTGTACCTATAAATTATACATAATGTCAAACGCGCCAAAGGGTAAAAAACGACCGTACGCGGACACAGTGAATAAATTTATGCAAAATAATTTGTAAAGTTTGCAATCAAGACTTAATGTGCTGGCACAAAACAGATTGTCGTCGTCATATCAATACCGTGCAACATCAAAATAAAAAAATGGCATGCCTTTGACAACTCAGTTTATGTGTGATTTATTGTTAATGTTAATAGCCTGTAATATTCCGCTACACATACTGGATAAACAAACATTTCGGGAGTTTTGGAATAAATACAATCCCCAGGTGAACTTACCAAGTCGTACATCGTTATGTAGATATATTCCAGCTGTTCGTGAAGACATTGTAAATAGGATTAAATGTGGATTAAAAAATACACGGCTCTGGTTATGTATTGACGAGACGGCAGATTGTAAAAAAATTCTATTTTAAATATTATAGTACGTGTACTGGTCCCTCTTAAACCAACATTTCCACGGCTTTTTATTATGCTGAATATTTTCAACAAATTAAAGCTGTGATACTACAGTTCAACCCTAACGAGGCTGCAGCTATTAGGGAAAGCCAGACAAGCTTTCAAGGCGTTTCCCTTGAAACATTTAAAAAGTATTAATAACAATTATAGGGGACTACACGACGCAATAAAAAAATTGCAAAATAGTTCGTTGTCGTTAGTGGAATCGCTGCAAATAGTGGACGACGTAAAAACACAGCTACAGGCTATAAATGACGCGAAAAATAATCGCGTTAGTGAAAAAATTCGAGAGTGTATTACAGAAAGATCCTGATTTTAGCAAATTAAGACAAATTTGTGATGGTGCATCTACAACTTCGTTAAGTGAGTTCACAGATTGTTTTACTTATGCCTGTATTACATCCGTAGATGTCGAACGGTCATTTTCGAAACACAAACATATTTTTTTCACCAAAGCGAACATCGCTGACAGAGACAGCTGTAGAAACATACCTGATGCTATTATACTATAGATCTTCCCCACTTTGTGATGACGACAACCAAACTACTTCATAAATCTGTTTAAAAGGGTGAGTTTTATACAAATTTTTATAAAATGTAACATTATTGTTAAAATTTATTTCCATTTAATATACTTATTCAAGTATTATGCTATGATGTAAACATATGAGTCATATGACGGTTCTGGCGGCCAGGTGACCTCGGACAGCTCTACTTATAAGTAACTCAACAAGATATACCCCCATAAGGGAATTATGACAACTCTGCAACGACATTGTACCAATAGTGGATTATATAATAGATATTTCGCAAATATTTTACGAATTTAAACTCTCCGATTGTCCACTAACCGCCAACATTACAGAAATAAGGGAATATACCGCGCCATTTAGATTAAAACACAAATTACCATACCAAACGTTACCAATTTTCAGACAACATCTCTAGACCACGTTCCTCCCACAAAATGTGAGGACACTCCTACATTATAAAAGGGGCACCAAAAATTCAAAAAAAATTTCTCCTCTTTTTTGTTGTCTAAATTCCCCTCAAAATTTTATTCCATATTATAAAATAACCATCGGATGTAAATTGCGACACATTATTATATAAAATAATATTTTTCCCCTAAACAAAAATAAGCGGAGCTGGACATTCCTGCATCCTCAAAGTTCCAAATTTATATACACACATTTACACAATTTTTATAGTTTTTAGCAATGTTTTATAGTTTCTTGTCAATGACGCATGCTTTTGCATGCGTCGTTGATTACTGTTCAATGTTTATACTATACAATTTAAATTTTTGTGTTTAGGAGTATTTTTGTTAATGTTTTAGTTTTAAGCCTTGACCGGCCCCACTTCGCCTGATCCAACATCTGCCCCGTCGCCGCCATACGCGGGGATGCTAGGTAGGCAACAGACCGGGTGTCTGGCGAGGGTACTGTTGTTTGTTTAATTTTTAATAAATAGTTTTTGATTTTGATTTGATTTAATTTGGTACAATGGTCAACATGTAGAACAGTATTAAACCATAAGTATGAGTGAGTCGAGAGGTTGCCCTTTTCCAGTAAAAATTAAGCATTATTTTTCAGTAATTTTATTTTCCAAGTTAAACGAATCACATAGTTCTATTTATTATTTTACCGAATACTTTAATCTCCGTATTGTTCTGAAACGTTTACATAAGTTGTATAATAACTTACTTTTAAAATTATTCTTTTCTTTTGCCATATATGTATATTGGATACTGTAAATATTTTACAATATCAGTTAATTTATTATTTATTATGGAGGGTAAATATGTTAGAACAAGTATGTTGTTTATTTTGTTTATAGATCTTTTGAGAATACCCTGTATAATTTAAATGTTTATTGATATCTGAAATTTAAACCCACAAACTGTTATAAGCAATTATTTAAAGAATAATTAATTGAAATAGGAAAATTAATTAGATAAACACTACAAAAAATAATTCATAGTAATACTGTCAGTTATTTATTTATTTATTTAACTACACTATCCCACAGTAAATTACCAATTACGGGATATAAACATAAACTATAAATAAAATAGTGCAACAAGATATCTGCCGAATAGTTACACAATATTCAGCATTTAAATACATTATTTTACAAAACATAGTTTTAAAATAGCAGTATATAACATAATACAGAAATGATTGACAGACAAAATTAGAAAAAAAGTGTTATAAAACAATTAAATTAACACAAGGTGACTAGAAGCTAATAACAATAAAAAAAGAGGAAAAATAAAAAAAATAATTAATAAACAGATTACTAATACACTAAGTAGTCTAGATCTATTAGGTAAATTGCTAATTTTTTAAGAATTTGTTCTTTATTTCCTTTATTTTACAATTGAATATATCAATATTGTTTTTAACCTCTGAATAATTAGAGCAAGCTCGAAAGAGTGGCGATTCTTTTAATAGGTTAGTTCGAGAAGTGGACAGATGAAATGTTTCCGGAGAGCGCGAGGCTAATCTCGGTACGTTAAAGTCAAGGTGTTGGAGAATTTGTGGACAATCAAAATCATATTTAATTATCTTGTGCAGAAAAATGATAGTGCATGGATCTTCTTTCCTTCAATGACATAAAATTATATAAATTTAATAGCAAATCGTGGGGAAAACCAATAGTGGGGTAAATTCTGTTATCCTTAAAATACATATACTTGAGAAATTTGCTCTGAATATTTTCAATACTGTCTATATATGCGACATATGTTGGACACCATACTATGGACGCATATTCCAGGCGTGTTCTTATTAATGCGTTATACAGAAGTATCACTGTGCTAGAGTCAGCAAAATCTTTACTATTTCTTATTACAAATCCAAGATTTTTATAGGCTACTTTTAGTGTTACGTTAACATGTTCATTAAAAGACAGTTTACTATCAAATATAGTTCCCAGATCTTTTATAAAGCAGTGACGAGCCAAGAATACATTGTCTATTTGATAAGCAAAGGCTAGAGGATTTAATTGCCTACTGAACGACATCACATTGCATTTATTAATGTTAAGAGGTAGATTATTGGCAAAACACCAATCATTAATTTGATTTAATACATCCTGTAGCCGAGCGCAGTCATCATATGAGTCGATTTTAGAATACAATTTCATGTCGTCAGCATACATTAGAAAGCGTATTTTGAGAGAAGATGTTATGTCATCTATAAATATATTAAATAGAAGGGGACCAAGAATGGAACCTTGCGGGACTCCTGACAGTACATCTATATTGTTAGACTTATAACCATGATACTGCACATATTGTGCTCTCTTGGAGAGATACGAGCTAAGTAGATTTATGACATCTGACGATATTCCATATTGGTCTAAGCGATTTATTAAAATTGAATGGTCTAGGCGATCAAAGGCCTTGGAGAAATCCATATAAACAACATCAACTTGTCCTTGTCTATCTGAAATGTCTGAAATATATTGCGTTATACAGACCAAATTAGTTGTAGTTGACCTAGCATTCATGAATCCATGTTGATTTACATCCATTATATTTTTTACATGATCATATATATAACAGTGTAAAAGAATTTCCAATACCTTACAAAAATTGCATAAAATGGCAATAGGGCGATAGTTAAACATCATCCCTACTCCCATTTTTAAAAACGGGACAGAATCGTGAAACTTTCCATATGCTTGGAAATTGGGCGTTTTTAACATATTTGTCTTGTAATATATTATGTTCACTTATATTATCCTGATTTATTTGGTACCAGTTATATGTTATATTCTCTCAGGTTATTACTGGGAAATAAAAGACATCTTTCTACTATGAAAGACTAACCATATCTACTTATTAAAATTGTTACTATACCCCAATTCTACCAGTTAATGTCCTATATGTCCTAGTTCCGACTATAAAGTGGTTACAATACTAATCAGCATTTCTAAATACTAAAGGTATACATAGTTTACTTATCGATAAAGGTAACCCTTATACTACACCTTCCCAATTTTTTTTGAATAATTAACCTCTAAAAAGGTTAATTATTGAAATTAAATGTCTTATTTAAATAGTAACTAAGTAATATATCCGTACCTCTACAAGTAATTATTTAAAGTAGGCTTTGTTCTATTGTTATGTACTATCATCTCTTTAGAGTTCTTTATTATTTTTACATTTGGAGGTAATTCCCTTCACTACCCCATAAGGTCCATCAAATAATGCAGTTAGTTTATCACCGACTTCACTTATCACTAACACT
>JANEYF010003291.1:0-21436 GCA_029963845.1 Rhamnusium bicolor | reverse complement strand
ATGAAGAGGCATATAAACTTATATTTAATATGTCTTTACCCGCAGAACCCGAGGATAAATCATATAGTGACATAGTGAAATTGATGGACAACCATTTCAAGCCTGTAATATCAGTGTTTGTGTCGTGAAAAATTTTTTCAGACTAGGAAAGTGCCACAGGAATCTCCGAAAGAATTTGCAGCGCGATTAAGAAGTTTAGTAGCTGTCTGTCAATTCGAGGGGAGTGAGAAAATTGGAAAAGCATTAGTTAATCGTTTTATTATTGGTTATGAGGCAGGTAGGTGAAAGATAGGTTATATGAAGAAAAGAAATCCGTGTCATTTGAGAAAGTACTGGAGATTGCTTCCTCTAAAGCAGCGGTGAAGCCATATTTTTATTTAGTTGGTAATTTGATTAAGAAGAAACCTGAAATTTTGTACAAGGCGCAGTCGAAAGAATCTACGCAGGCTCATCATACGTAACATCCTTCAACTTCAAGAAGTACCGGGAGTGGTGGCAGGAACGGCAGAGGACCCCCACCACCATCGAATGTCAAATGCTCAGTTTGTGGACGCAGGAACCATATCGCAGATAAGTGTTCTTATTGAGAATGTTTTTGTAATGATTGTAATAAAAAAGGACACCTGGCATCAATATGTCCGAATAGGAAAAAAAATAAACAAAACAAATACTTCTCAATTTAATAGGAATAATAATGCTAATAGACATAATTCTCATAATTTTTAGAAACGGATTATTCATTATATAATTGTCTCCTGTGGTAATAGATATAAGTATCGAAAATTTATCATATACTTTCAGTTTAGATACGGGGCTAGTTACAGTGTAATATCAGAATTATTTTATTTAGAGAATTTTAAATATAAGACGTTGTTACTTACAGATAATATTTTCAACTTATATAATGGCGATAAAATTGTACCACTAGGGTTTATAACATGCTATGTAACGTATCAAAATAAGTCATGTGATTTAAATTTATATGTTATTAAAAATGGAGGACCGCCACTTTTAGGACGCGATTTTTTTAACCTATTTGATTTAAGCATATCACATTTAAATTATATTGAATTACCAAAAGATTTACAAGTAGTATTTAATAAATACAAATATTTATTTTCTCCTGGACTGGGTACTTGTACGAAAGATACCATTTCAATAAAGTTAAAATCGGAAAGCGTAACTCCAATATTTTTTAGAGCACGGCCGTTACCATTTGCGATTAAAGAAAAGGTGGAGAAGGAGTTAGATAGATTAAATAAACTTGGAGTTATAGAGCAAGTAGAATATTCTTCTTGGGGGACACCCATTGTACCTGTTCTAAAAAAAGGACGGGTCAGTAAGTATATGTGGTGACTTCAAAGTAACATTCAATCCTTTCATTGAAATTGAACCATTTCCGTTACCCAGGATAGACGATCTTTTTGTCAAATTACAAGGGGGCGTTCATTTCACTAAATTAGACTTATCTAATGCGTATCAGCAAATATGTTTAGACGAGAAGTCTAAGGAACTAGTAACCATTGCGACTCATAATGGTTTATTTCGCTATAACCGTGCGCCTTTCGGTATAGCTAATATTCCAGGAAAATTTCAGAGAATTCTTGAAACATTATTACAGGGTTAGACGGGGTTGTGTGTTTCCTTGATGACATATTAATAACGGGCAAAGATGCAGCAGAACACATTGCGAGGCTAGAAATCGTTTTAAGTCGTTTACAAAGCGAAGGGTTCAAACTTTCTCTAGAAAAATGTAGTTTTTTTTCACCCAAAATTGCGTATTTAGGATACGATATTGATAAAAATGGTTTGCATACCTCGGAAAGTAAAATCTTAGCAATAAAAAATGCACCCGTTCCGACAAATATTTCATCTTTAAAATCATTTATTGGCCTAGTCAACTATTATGGTAAATTTGTTCCTAACCTTGCAGATATTTTGCATCCATTATATAATTTACTTAAAGCAAAGTCAAAATGGAAGTGGTCATTATCTTGTGATAAGGCTTTTAATCAAATCAAGCAATTATTAATGTCTGCGGATGTTTTAGTACATTATAATCCGGAATTACCTTTGGTTCTGACGACGGATGCCAGTGACTACGGTATTTCTGCGGTGCTAGCGCACATAATGCCAGACGGTTGTGAAAAACCAATAGCATATGCGTCGCGTATATTGACTGGGGCAGAACGTAAATATTGTCAAATAGAAAAGGAAGGGTTATCCATAATTTACGGACTATGCAAGTTTCATACATTTTTATACGCTCGAAAATTTACTCTCGTTCCTGACAATAAACCTCTTTTTTACATTTTTCACCCACAGAAAATGATACCACAATTTTCGGTAAATCGGTTACGCAGGTAGGCTGTAATACTGTCAAATTACCAGTATGATATTAAGTTCGTCAAGTCAGAACAGAACCGTGCAGACTCGTTGTCGCGTCTTCCATTACCTTTCGAGGAAAATTGTTGGGATGATGTAGATATAAATTTTATTAATTATTTTTCAGAAAATGGGAAATTTCCAATTAATTTTAAAAAAGTGAGAGAGGAAACTTTACGTGATAAAACTTTATCACAAATTTTAAAATACTTGAAGTATAGGTGGCCACAGAAGGTAGATACAATGTGTAAACCATTTTATAAAAATAAAAAATGAGTTAAGTGTCGAATCAGAGTGTGTATTATGGAATAATAGAATAATTATTCCGGATATTTTAAGAGAAAATATTATTCGCAAATTGCATGCTACGCACATGGGCATTGTCAAGATGAAAAGCTTGGCGAGGTCATATTTTTGGTGGCCCGGGTTAGACAAAAATATTGAAGAAATAAGACCTGTGAAAATTGTTTGTTAAATAAAAAAGCACCTAATAAAGCAACTTTAGTAAATTGGCCGTAGCCTAACGAACGTTGGTATCGTTTACATTTAGATTTTATGGGTCCAGTATTTAACAGACAATTTTTAGTTATTTTAAATGCACATAGTAAATGGATTGAAGTTTTTCCTATGCATTCCATAACTTCGAGTTTAACGATCGAATGGTTAAACCTCCTGAACGTCTAGAATATAATAAGTGGTAAATTTTTTTTTCTTTATTTTTTTTTTTGGTATGTTCAGTTTTTTTAAAGGGGAGAGATGTGTGATATATTCATTTGTATTGGTTTGGGTCATGCGCGGATGAAAGCGTGCAGAGTCAGTTGTCAGTTGCAGCAGTTGTTAACATGTACTTGATAGTGTACGATAGCTATAATGAATATTTTAACAATTTGTGTGTATGTATTATTAATTGATTACCAAATTATAAGTGCAATAATACATAACAGATACAATATTTTTAGATGGGTAAACGTAAGGGTTTACATCAACAATATTCTAGTGATAGCAGAAAGAGGTCCAGTAAGTCGAGAGCTGCTCGCTTACTATAGTAGAAGTTTGCAAGTGAGTTTTGTCATTCGCTAAGGTAAGTTACTAAATTCTTCGAAACTAAATGTGTGGCACATACCATGTTTCTTTATAGTGAGACTTCCTCTGTAAACCATTGTTATGCAAAACGTATGAGTCAGGCAATAGAAAGCAGAGATACATATACCTTTGCCTTTAAATTTTCTATGGATTTTTGTACACAATGCAATGGACTATGGGAAAATTAAAGATTGTGGTCTATATATTGATACAGAAAGAGGATATTTGGGCGTGACACCAGATGGTGTGATAATTATATTTTTCATTATGTAAATTATATTTTAAATGGGACATTAGGTCTTGTAGGACAATGTTATGGTGGAGGTAAAATCCCTTTATAAACTGGCTTCGCAAGGTTTGTCACTAGATGAAGCTATTATCAAAAACAAAACACTGTCTCGCAACTGAAAATGGCAAAAAAAATGGAAATGAAACCATAATTATTAGGTCTAAAGTGATCTCTTTATTTTTAAATCGTTTTATTTTTTGCAGATTCGAGTAATTAAATATTTCGCAAAAAGGAAGTTATTTTATTGTATAGATAGAACCCATTACATATTGAGCAAAATAGGTATGGCAAAAAAATGGTACTGAAGTTGGACAAATTCTCTCTCAATTGTGTTCTTCCAGAAATTATTAAAAAAAGTGTTATTCGTGGGGGAAAATGTACCTATCCAGTTTACATGATTACAGGCACAGGGTAAACAAAAAAATTCTTAAAATAAAAAATAAATTGAAAATTATTTTGTTTTATTTTTTTCCAGTTAATCACTGAAAAAAATATATTCACTAAATAATAAAATAATAATATTTTATTATTTAACTGATAGGAAATAAAACAAGAATGTGTGATATATTTCATTAAAACATTAAACGTTGGACGAAACAGTTGTATGTTAAAAAAAATTAAATCATTCGATGGGAATATTGCCGAATTAGATTGAAAAATTATAAAATATTCAAACGTAAGTACATATATGGTAAAAATATAAATAGAACACTGCTTTCTAATATGCAGTAAATAAATACCATCTAAAAAATCTATAACGCGTGTACAAATAAAAATACATTTAGAGTAGGTGATGTTTGTCGATGCTTATGTCATAATTTAAATAATGAAATTTGAGTCTCATTAAATTATACATGTTTTGACATACATCGCCTATTCTAATTGAATTTTTATTTGTACGTGTTATACAGCGAGAGTTGTTTCAAGTCCAACAGGCGTTAAAAGGAAAGTAAATACTGGTGTGTACGGATTATATGTTCTCCACCTGTAGTGAGAACCGTAATCAGTACTCCACATAAGAAATCTACACCTATGTATATCATTTGCATTACTTTAACGCCTGTTTGAGTTGAAAGTACAAATAAAAATACAATTAGAGTAGGTGATGTTTCTCGATGCTTATGTCATAATTTAAATAATGAAATTTGAATCTTATTAAACTATACATGTGTTGACATGCAGCGCCTATTGTAATTGCATTTTTATTTGTATGTGTTATACAGCAAGAGTTGTTTCAAGTCCAACAGGCGTTAAAAGGAAAGCAAATCCTGGCGTGTACGGATTATGCGTTCTCCACTTGTGGTGAGAAGCGTAATCAAATCAGTACTCCACATAAGAAATCTACACCTATGTAGATCATTTGCATTTTAACGCCTGTTTGAGTTGAAAGAACTCTCGCTGTATACTGATGTGACGTATGAGAAAGTGTTTTAAATACTCTTTATGCCACTTATTACTAGTTTACGATTCAAATTATTTACTAAAGGAATTGATTTGGCGAAGAAACCCTTTTATGCCTAGATGATGGGAGCATTAATTTTTTTTTTCATTTTATCATTTTAGTGTTTTAAAATAAATTATAAATTTAATGTAAATAAATAACTAGAATTATTGTGAGCAAATAAAATATCTAATACGACATTAACCAAAATAAAATGTTGGTTGTTGGTTGTTGTTGTTGGTTAATATCACTCGGTATAAATAAATAAGATTTTATATATATATATATATATATATATATATATATATATATATATATATATATATATATATATATGTTATTCAGTATTATTTAATTTTACTGAGTACAAAACATCATAATTCATCAATACTTTCAGTTGTTTACTAAATTTAAAATTGCCGCACTTTTGTTTCATTCATATTTCATTATCCATTTACAATTCAAATCATTGACTAACAGAAAAAATGGACTCGGCGAACCCTTTTAGGTATGCCTAAATGGCACTTGAAATTGTGAAAATATTTTATTTTTATTGCTAGATGTTTATATTACCTCCATGATCAATTTAAACATCGAATAGTAAAATGACAATAAAAGTACAAATTCGATTTTTTTACTGAGCTGATTCTGATGTTGGCTCGTTTTGAAACGTTAAATATTTAATTAGTAATTATATAATTCTACCTTCTTAAATAATAAATTAGATAAAAGTATACCTTTGGAACATTAAATAATATGCATTAATAGTAAGTATAGGTATCTGCTATTAATGTATTATTTAAACTTCTATTTCATAAATTTTAAAGTATTGAATGAATGGTTGATTACAATAATTTAGGTGCTTGATTTAATTAATTTAAAAAATAGTAGTTTCAATATTTACTTTAATAAAAATATATATAGCTTAATTAAATAATAAATAATGAAATTTTACAAATCTGATTTGGTGTATTTAATTATAATTAACCAAATGATTAATACCTAATTGTTAACTAATGATGATTTCTATAAAAGATTGGTACCTTCTGTAATATTTTTTTAAATGCCCGTGCGCCCGTTTGTTTTTAATAAACAATAATAAGTGTCACGTTTCATCTCGACTCCAACTCTTTCATTATATTTATTGTCTACCTTATTGTCACTGTACATAAAGTAGGGGTGAAAATTTAATTCAATATTTTAGCTACAGTATTAATATTTAAGTATTGAATCTATTTAGATAATTGCAATAGAACTAGACTAACATGTGAAATATAAAACAAAATTATTATGTTATTATATTATTTTAAAAGGAGGATGTAAACAAAATATTAATTTGATATATTTTTAAGTAGCGATTTTTCGTGCGCCCATGCTTATTGCGTACTGTTCCAACGGATTCCAAAACCTACTGCATTAATTACTCGTATATCCGGAGGTGTCGCACTATTACAGACAACAAGTATATTGACGAGGTGGGGTGAGATGCAAGGGAGGGGCAGGCTACGAAATGTTTCATTGGGTTGGGTATCTTAATAAAATACTTCAATCAACAGTTTGTTTATATAGTTCTTCTCGCGCTCGTCCCGAAATGGTTAACTAATGAATAAAGTTGGTTGTGATGGATGATTTATTAACTAAATATAATTATTTATCAAAACTGTAAAAAAGTTTCTGTGCTTTTGAACTTAATAGCGTTATTTACACGCTATTATGTTGCGATTTGGAAGTTGGTACTAATGGACGCTGCTCCTGCTGACTTTGGCAGGAATATTCGACAATAAACGTAGCTGGTTAAGTGCCTATCGACTCTCGGGTTCAAATCCCAGTTTCGATTCTGACAAAGTCGAAGAGTTTGGTTGTGTGTGTCTGCGTTTTTTTCAAGTCTGTAACCCCTGACTGTGCGGCTTAGGCTTTGGTCTGGGCTTGTCTAATTTATGTTGTGTGTTTCATGTTTTTTATAGATGAATCTTAATTATCTGGAAAGATAGATAGGTCGCTTAGGGAACAATAATACTCTATTTATTCCAGGAATAGAACTAGTGTCCTGTCCACTCAGGTCACCGAATATTACATCACTGGATCTCTTCGTGTGAGATTATTTAAAGGAAAAAGTGTACGAAATAGAAATAAAGTCGAGGGAGCAACTTATAGCACGAATTCAAGAATCTTGCACTGAGCTTAGAGCAAATGGTCATCTTATATCGGCGGCTGTCAATTCAATACGTCGAAGATGTCAAGAATGTTTAACGCGGAAGGATGGCATTTTGATCAGCTTCTTCAGTAGATTATGTATTATTTCCTCTTTTTTTTTTTTTAATTTTAAATAAGATTTTTTTAATTACTTTCGTTATCTGTTTTATCTTAAAAAAAAGCTGAATTCCTGGTTTCCCATTTTATTTTTAGAACGTTTTATGAATAAAATTCACAAATGGGGTATCTTTAGAAACTTGGTGTAATTAAACGGTGTAATTTAACAATTTCTACTAATTATTTTTTGTCCATCCACTCCAATTGCTACTCTATTGTATGAAAAAGTACGTCTCATGAGTTTAAATAATTGTTTTTATTAAATTATCTTTGATGCTTTCAGGAAAATTTAATGCAGATTTAAAAAAGCATCTAAATTTACAGTTTTGCAGAACTGTTTCTGAATTAGTTATTTGGACAAAGCTTTGGTTTCTGACAAAGATGTCAAGAATACTTTTTTATTATGAAATAACTGCAATTTTTAAATAAATTCTTAATTTATCCAGTGGCGTATCATTATTTTTATAGGGTAAAAATTAATACTGAATAATCCACCACTAATTAAATCGCGAAGCGAAATATTTTTGGAAAACATTACTTATTACTGATGATTTGCCAAGCAAGTTTCATTAAGATACATTTGTATATATTAATTAGGACCTTATTTAAAAAAAAAACTTTGACTCTGTATCAGAAACTATGCGGTTTTAGATATAAGTTTATAGTTTAAGAAATGTTTCGCTAATATTGTACAAATTGTCTACAAAACAACCTAGGTGGCAGGCCATTTTTGTAAAACTTCTTCATTTAGTTATGATAATTATATCTTAAAATATAGCATGGATCCCATACTCTAATTCTTGGATGGCGTAACCTATAATTCACCAGCCGCCACTAATTAACACTTTCATTAATTGGTGTAAGACAATCATTATAATAAAACTGTCGGTAATTTGCAAGTAGGTATAACATCTTTTCTTTACTTATACCTAATATAAGGAAGTATAGTAATCATGATTTTTTTTCAACCTCGAGATTTTGATTGATGTTTTGAACCGTCCTGAATCCATTCTGACTAATTTTTCGAATGATGTCAGTCAGTTCGTGTGTGTGTGTGTGAGCGCGTGCGCGCTTGCTCGCGTACATGCGTGCGTGCTGTGTGTATCTGCGATAACTGAAAAAAATACTATAGGTAGAATTCCCAAATTTGATAATTACGATTTTCAATATTTTAGGGGATACATTAAATTTGGTGAATGTGATACCACCAAAAGAGACATAATGAATGAAAGAATAAAAAGGTACAATTTCGGGGGAAAAAATAAAAAAAATCTATTGCATTACTGGACGATTTCACGAATTATGACGAAAAAATATAACTTTATGGAAAATCCGTAGTATTGCGCAAGCAGCCACAGTTTTTGAGATAAAGCTCTTAAATTTGATACACATGTTCTAAAGACCAACGACAATGATAAATTCGGTGATGAGCAAAATTAACCTGCTCAGAGGAGGTCCACGGGACTGAAACTTTTTTTTATTTGATTTTACAAAAAATATATTCCTGACGAAAGACTATAAATGCTATATAAAGTGAATAAAATATATTTTCCAAATACTGCTGAAACAAAGCTGATATCGGACTGGTTTGTCGAGAGACGTACTATGTTTATCCCCAAAAATGGAAATCTTTCCGACTCGAAGAATTATAGGCCGATCACTTGCCTCAAATCCTGCTACAAGATATTTATACGTATCTTATATGCTAGGACACTGAGATATGTGGTCGATGAATACACGCTGGCAATTGGTATGGAGTTTGGGTGGACAAACTCCACATTTGTGCAGTCGTCCATCTCAAGAGAGAATGATGCGGGGATTCCCTGAAGATGCGCAGCTCGCAGACGGAAGCATTCTCAGACATCTAGATGCCGGAGAGACCTATAAATATCTGGGTGTGCAACAAAGGCACATCCAGGATGTAAAACAAATAAAGGATCCTCCCCGTGGCAAGTACAGACACCGTCTCCGAAAGATTTGGTCTTCCGATCTTTCGGGGAAGAACAAGGTGTCTGCGACTAACATGTTTGCCGTTCCAGTCGTGCTCTACTCCTTTGGACTAGTGAAGTGAACAGTAGACGAGCTGCGCCAATTAGACAGAGATACCCGCAAGATGATGAATATTCACAGAAGTATTCATCCTATATCGTCCGTTCCTCGTGTGTACCTTCCACGTCAACGGGGGGCCGAGGACTCTTGAGCCTGGAGTGTACGCATGGCAGAGTAGTAAAGTTTATACGAAGTCAATTGAAATTGGTCAGTTTTAAAGCACAGGACTGTGCGCACTTAACTTGATATTTTGTCCTATGTATTTAGCAATGGTATCGAGAATCGAATGGTAGTTGAAATTGTGCATGCGTGTCCGAGACTGGCAATGTAATCAGCCTGAATGAACCATCTACGACTGCACGTGTTTAAAGATAATAAAACGGACAGGCCCACTAGTACAAAAAAACTCGTTAAATCGTTTCTCAGCAATCAACGTGGATTTGTGAGATGTGCCGGGATTGGCCTTGGTTTGAGGATGATGGGCGACGATTGGCTGGGATCAGGATATTCGTCAGTCTAGTTGGTCGGTGGGTGTTTGAGTTATATCAGTCAGTAGTCAACGTGGACTTGATGATGTAACCTAGATCTTTATAACATTGGTCCAGTGCAGTGCAGAAATATACATATACATTGTTGTTGCTTAAATAGCGGCGACTAGTAATATGATACTATGTTTAAGATATCTTTATAAAATATATGTCTATTTATATGATACTACGTTTAAGATATCTTTATGAAATATTATATTATTTTAACTAAATGAGTAGTCACGTAGGCGCCTCGGCAAATTCCAACAGGGGATTCAGGGGAATAAGTCAGGCAGTTGATGTTTAGCTATCGCCAAATAATGTTTTAAATCGACTTTTATAAAATTAATTAACAGAAATATAATTCTTGGGTGAAATAGTGGATTTCTATTTTTATTTCTAACACCTGTTATTGTCGAAGAAGCCGAAATAAATTTAGAGTTTCAAAATAAAGATTTACACGTACAAAGTCAACGCATTATTTTAAATATATATGAACGTTTAAAATGCGAAAATCGTGAAAAATGTGAGAAAGAAATAATAGAACGTATTAATGAATTAACTAAAATATCAAAATCAACAATTTATCGTGTAATTAAAAAAGGAGATGTTATATATCACGGTACAAATAGGAAAAAATATGAAATTAAAAAATATTGATGATCTACCAAAAATGTAATACGGCGTATAATTTATAATATGTATAAATGGTTTTCAGAACAGCTTTTACCAAATATTCCGCCTAAATCGGTAATTGTATTAGATAATGCTTCTTATCACTCGCGAATATTAAATAAAATACCAAACATCAGTACAAGAAAGGAAGACATTTTAAAATTCATGAGAGAAAAAAATATGGAAATTCTTGTAAAAGTTCCAATAAAGCGCGAATTACTGAAAAGAATAAAAGAACAGAATTTCAAAAAGGAATATGTTATTGATAACTTATCCAATATACATGGTCATACACTTTTGCGCTTACCTCCGTACTATTGCATATTTAATCCTATCGAGATGGTTTGGGCAACTTTAAAAGATTGTTTGCGAAAATGTAATGACTCTCCAACGTTAAGCGCGGTAGTAGTTGATCATATAAGAGAAGTAATAAATGACCTCGACAATACTGATTTATGGAAAAATTGCGTTCAGCATGTAATTAATAAAGAAAATCAATATCCAACCCTACCCCGCATTGCGCCGATTATAATTCAACCGGGTAATGATTCCTCTTCAGAAAGTGAAGATTCGGACGTGTCAACTTTTAGCATTTAACTCTTTTTAATATACATATATTTTCAGAACAAAATATTTAGCTATTATATTAGGTATGAAGTTTACTATTTTATTGTTACATTTCTTGGAATACATTTTATTTAGTTGACAAGAAATTTTAATTTAAGTTACTTTATTCTAGACATATTTTAATTTTGTTTTTATTTCTGTTTTATCTAATCAAATATTTATTTTTGTTGTACTAATTCTTTGCTTTGGTTAAGAAACTTACATTTTTATTTTTATTTTAGAAGAAACTTTAATTTTATTTTTTACTATATAACATCCTTGTCCCTCGCTGATCTAACCTGTCCCATTCCCTCATCCTGGCAAGGATATGTTCATACCTTCTCATTGGTCATTGCTGAGCAATAACATATTTCAACATAGTATGGGTTAACTTTAAAACTAAACCCAATAAATTTAAATATTTAGACTTTATATCTAAAACTGATATAATATTTCAAAAATATGTTATTGGAGAAATGAACAAAAATAGCCTATCTAATAAACAAAAAATAATAAAAATTAATACAATTTTCAAAAAAGTATAACATTTTCTTATGACAAGAATTTCTATTTACCTCCGCCCATGTACAATAAAGAGATGTCGACGGTTTTTGCAGGCTTTTAGTTTTTATACGATTTCAATTGTCTTCGTACAAACTTTACTAAGTATGGCATGTAACATCCTCAGGAGCTCAGATCCCCTCTTGCGGTTTGTAAAACATCATGAAACTGTGGGAGTGGGAGCAGGATTGTTCAAGGCAGCAAAAAGAGCAGCAGATGAACTCAGTCTCGCATTCGACACCAGGCGAGGTGGCCGGCTAGATGCTGATATAGAGTCAGTCACTGAACTTCAGCCAAATCGCCCAAAAGCCTGAATTAGAGCTGCCGAACAGGAAAATCTGTTTCGGCAGCACGTCGATAAACTCCAGCATGGTGTCTTCTATAAGAACATAGAAACACTAGGTTTATCCACGTGTGGCGTGTAGAGGTTCCTAACATCAACTGTAGGATCTGCTGTCATTCGTCAGAATTGCTCATGCACATACTATCTGCATGCTCCGTAATCGCGATTTCGACATAATACGGCAATAGTGCTATACTACCATCTAACGCACTCGTACGGAGTAGACCAGACACCCGTGCTGCCTTACGTACCCGGAGATATTGAGTCCATTGTCGAGAACGAGAAATGCCGGATTGATTGGAACCACTCATTCCCGACTGTCAGGCTAATCCAAAACCAACAAGCCTGACACAGCCCTCCTCGACCATCAACTGAAGGTGATGTATATCATCGAATTCTCGGCACCTGCGGAGAAAAACATCACCTTGAAGGAAGAGGAGAAACGGGCCAAATATCGTGATCTTCGGTACGAGTGCCAAGTACTGTACCCAGGCTACTCGGTCAAAATGGTCGTCCTAATAATCGGTGTACTCGGAAGGATAAAGCCTATGCTGCTTTCCGAACTGAAGACCATATCGGTCTGCCAAAAATCAGCTGAGTGGCTGGCAGACCAAATGCAGAAGGCGGTCATTCTGGGTTTTCTCCGTCTGCTTAGGGGACACGATTCTGGAATATACAATCACTGACCCTGCGGGATGTGGGGAGTGTCTGTGGTTTATGTGCAGGCGCGACTCCCGTGGGCCGTCGCGTCGGAGGCCATGGGAGGATTGTCCAGCGTCGGGAAACCAGAAAAAAAATAAATGCAACGGACCGGCAGAGGTGCAAAGGACCGGCAGGGGTGCAAAAGACCGGCTACCTCCTCGCGGTGCACCCTGGACAGACAGAGACAAATTTGTCATATAGACAAAAGAATCTCTGTTTGACTGTCGCCCAATGGGGTATCAGGGCTAACTACCTTGATATCCTAAATACTCTGGTTCCAACGACATGTAGAGGAAGGGCTCCTCACGATCGACCCCAACCGGATGGGGGTCAGAGACAGGTTGGAGGAGCCCCACCGGAAGGTCTTAATGATGACAACATACGCAATGGACATGGACGCTTTCAAGTGGACGAGGGAATTAAGGGATGATTTACTGACCTGCTACGACAGTAACGAACCTGAGCGCAGGGAACACATGGTGCGGTTACATGATGCCTGGTGTATCATGCACCCAGAACACCGCGCCTTCCCTCAGCAACATCTGAGAGATCAAGTATCCTTTCTGCTCAGGACAGGTTACGTAAGGGCGACCCCTCAGCTGGAAGAACTGCCAGCCACCAGGGCTAACCTAAAGCCACAAGACCTAGCTAGAATGGGCGCAGTCATCGTGAGGAACTTCCAGAAGATGCAGACATCTGGCAAATCAACTGTGCCGTGTACAGCGCCGCGAAGCAACTCGTCCCCAGTGAGAGGTCAATTAACACTTTAAACAGGGTCGAGAAGGCGTGTACAAAAAATCTAAGGCAAAATACAGTCGGCCAGACAACACGCCTTTCGGATCCAGAGTGTGGTGGAATACACGACAAATGGTAGAGTTATTACTCCCAGAATCTGGCGCATAGAAGCGGGTTTAAAACGTTAACCCCACACTCTAAATCTAACAGTGATGTTTACCATCAAGCAGCACTGTCTAGATAGTTCCGAGCGCTCATGTTTATAAAGAAAACGTTGAAGAGGCGAGGGTATGGAGCAAAACAATTTGTTCCGTACGAATCTTTCCGCCTCTTTCATGAGCCACAGCGTGTTGTCGATAATCCGCCGACTGTAGATGTTGAAAACTTCTGGAAGCGAATCTACGAGACGACGCGTCAATTCAATAGCGACACTCCACTTATTGCACACTTCGAGACTCTGTGCCACAGACATCTTGAAGAGCCAGAAGAAGTGTGCCCGACGATCAGTACGGCAATTAGTGAAACAAGCACTTGTTGGTACCAAGAACCTCACTGCTCCGGGCCCAGACGGCATTAACAACTGGTGGTGGAAGAAATTTCCTTCCACCAACCGCAATCTGGCGCGAGTTTTCAACTCATGGTTGAACGAGGGGCAGCAGATTTCGGACTGGCTCGTCGAGGGACGTACTGTGCTTATCCCTTAAAATGGAGATCTTTCCGACTCGAAAAATTATAGGCCGATCATTTGCCTCAACTGCTATTACAAGATATTTACGCGTATCTTGTATGTTAGGATACTGATGTCTGTTGATCCGGTCTTCCAGCAGATTCACGAACAGCGTGGTGCCAAGAAGGGCATGGCAGGTTGCAAGGACAGCCTGCTAATAGACCGCTGTATTGCACAGAATTCTGTGCAATACAAGCCGAATCTATCGATGGCCTGGACTGATTACCGCAAGGCATTTGATACAACATCGCATGGGAATACGGTAAAAACAGCAATGGATTCCGTTTTAAGATAGCCGCAGGGACCCGCAGGGCATGCGCAGTTACATGACATGTCAAAGTGTATTAAATCCTTTTTGGAATCGTTTGTCAGGAAGGAACTCATTTGACGATAGGGAAGATACTCGCCCAGCACGCGCTAGGTCCAGGGTTCAAATCACAAACTTGTTATTATTTTTTTTTTATAAGTATTTTTTTAGTTCGTTAGTAAGATTTTCCTTGCCCTTTATTACAGTTTCTTTATTTTCCTTGCCCTTTATTATAGTTTGGTTATTTTCACGGAAAGTGCGGAAACGGCGGCCATGACATTGTGAGCGGCACATGCGCACTTTATGGAATTCAGTGCTGTTTTTACCGTATCGTTACATCGCATGAGCTATTGTTACACTTGTTCGAATGTCTTGCGGTACCAGCACCACCAGTGAGATGCATAGAACGGCTGATGCTTCACCATAACATCAGGTGCACAGCGGGTCACGACAGAGAGCACTAGGAAGATCCAGTCCGCTCATCGCAACGATGGAAGCATCCTAAGACATCTGGATGCTGGAGCGACCTATACATATATGGGTGTGCAACAAAGGCACATCCAGGACGTAAAACAATAAAGGTTTCTCTCCGCGACAAGTACAGACACCGTCTCCGAAAGATTTGGTCTTCCGACCATTCTGGGAAGAACAAGGTGTCTACGACTAACATGCTTACCATTCCAGTCCTGCTCTACTCCTCTGGAGTAGTGAAGTAGGCATGAGACGAGCTGCGCCACTTAGACAGAGATACCCTCAAGATGATGAATATTCACACAAGCATTCATCTGAGATCGTCCATTCCTCGTGTGTACCTTCCACGTCAACGGGGGGCCGAGGATTCTTGAGCCTGGAGTGTACGCGTGGCAGAGTAGTACTGAATATGGCATGTAACATCCTCAGGAGGTCAGATCCCCTCTTCTAGTTTGTAAAACATCACGAAACTATAGCAGTGGGTGCAGGATTATTCACGGCAACAAAAAGAGCAGCAGATGAACTCGGTCTCGCATTCGATATCAGGCGAGGAGGTCGGCGAGGTACTGATGTGGAGTCAGTCACTGAGCTTTAACCAAATCGTCTGAAAGCTCGAATCAGAACTGCTGAACAGGAAAAACTGTTTCGACAGTACGTCGATAAACCCCAACATGGTGGCTTCTATGAGAACATAGAAACACTGGGTTTATCGACCAGCTGACATTCGCGTTTTTAAGGTCTGTCGGGCTTAAGTCGGAGACCGAGGGTTTAATTATGGTGTGCCACGATGATGTTATCAACAACTGCAGAACCTACCGTCAGGCGCCGGAATCGCTCATGCACATACTTTCTGTATGCCCCATATACGCGACATCGGCCTACATCATCGACATAATGCGGCATTACGAGTGCTATCTTACCTATCTAAGGTACTCGTACGAGGTAGACCAAACACCAGTGCAGTCTTACGTCCCCGGGGATATCGAGTCCGTTGTCTAAAACGAAAAAATGAGGGATATACTGGAACTACTCGTTCCCGACCGTCAGGCTAATCCAAGCCAATAAGACTGATATAGTCATTCTCGACCATCGAATCACGGTGATGTATGTCATCGAGTTTTCGGCACTTGTTGAGAAAAACATCACCTTGTAGGAGGAAGAAAAACGGACTAAATATTGCGATCTTCAGTACGCGCTCCAAATGCTGTATCTAGGCTACTCGGTCAAAATGGTCGTCCTGCTAATCGGTGTATACGGAGGGATAAAACCTACGTTGCTCTCGGAATTGAAGATCATAACGGCTTGCCAAAAATCAGCTGAGCGGTTAGGAGGTCAAATGCAGAAGGCAGTCATTCTAGGTTCTCTCCTTCTGTTTAAGGCACACGATTCTGTTATCTACAGTCCTAACCCTGCGGGATGTGTGTAGTGACTGTAGTTAATGCGCCGGCGCTACTTCTGTGAGGTGTCGGTGTACGCGGGAGGTCTGTTTGGCATTGGTTCTACCGAAACAAAATCCGTTTCTTTAGTATAGCTAATTACAAACAGAAGTGCAAATAGTAACTTTTATTTTTTTTTATTCGAAGAGCTAGATTGTGTGTTGAATCAAATGGTAGTCAGTTTAAAAACACCGTTTAATGATTTAACATAAGGTGTTCACTAATGCACTCATATTTTGAATTTGGGGATTTTCTGTTGAATAGGATTATTGGTTGACACTACCTGGATAGTGGATTTTATTACAATAGATTTCGCACATTAATTTTAGTTCTTGAGTTTGAAAAGAGCAGATGATCGGTAAAAGACACAAGAATATAATTGTAGTAAATTTATTGAACAACAAAAACTTTTTTCTCAGATAAACAGTTTACTACATATTTGCAATTTTGTGGGCTATTGAATTATATTTCCAAACCGTTTTTAAATTACTAAATGCCATTGCTTGTAAATAATTAGAACTCAAAGAGTATAAAATTTTCACTGGTCGATGCAGAGTTGACTCAAAATTTCATATTACATCCGGAGCACCCAGTATAATTAGATGGTTTAATTTTGTATGAAATTATCTAATTCGCTAATACTCTAAGGCTGAAGCAATTGAAATCGGTTTATTTCGATTAGCAAATTTAAATCATCACCTGTAAATTTGCAACCCCTTCTTATTTCCAGTATTACTGATTTATGAAGTTATCAACACCGATTAATTTGGACTGAAATTTAGATTGGAAACCAATTTAAATCTATTGTTAATCCAAATCTTAAGTCTAACTCTGACGCGGTTTTCCACAAAATACCAAATACTGCAGTCGACGCGCGTTTCGGCAACCAAGTTGGCATCATTTGGTTAAAACTAAAACTGAAAAAGTTGTATGCCAACTTGGTTGGCGAAACGCGCGCCGAGTGCAATATTTGGTGTCTTGTGGAAAACCACGTCAATGTTAGCTTCACATCAAAGGTTTCCAAGCCACTTCAGTATATCAAATCTGTGAATTTTCTGCATATTAGTATTAATAAACCCGTCGTTAGAAATTATACAACTTTTATAGGTTTACTCAGGCACCAGATTTAAGAAATGACATTTTTTTCTCCGATCTAGCTATTTAAATTTATATACTATAAAAGTTTTTCTTACCTTACGAGGGTCCTCAGAATTTCTATAATGTTGCAGTTCCATTTTACTTTGCTGAAAATGAGAATTATGGGCACCCATATTAACCAGTTTCTTGGATTTAAAATCTACAGGTATTCTGTCTAAGGTCAAATTGTCAGGCCATTCAACAGACTTACAATCTTTCTGTTCAGCAGTTACATTCATTATCAAACTATCAGATATTGTTAATGTGGCTGAACAAAAACTTACACAGACATTCAACATTTCTTTCCAGTCTGGAGGAAGCCGAAGGAATCCTAATAATCTTGTAACCATTTTCCCTCCTACACTTGTGTAATCTCCTCTCAGCAGAGGACTTGTAGGACTATTAAAATCTACCTAGAAAATTTGATAATTAATACAAGTATTTTACAGAAAAAAAAACATTTACTAAAATAAATTATTTTCTTTTCTTGGTGTCCAGAATCCTGTTAATTTATAATATTTTTGTGAGTGGTTGGACAATGATTATTTAGATTAGCTACTTTCGACGGCTAAACCTAGATTCTTCAGAATATATAACTAAAAATCACAAGAACTTAGAAGTGATAAGGTTTTTGGATTCTTGTAATTACTTAATTATTAAAATAATCACTTACAGATTTAGCCGCCGAAATAAGTAAGTCCAAATAATCTTGTTGTTTTAATTGTCCAAATACCCATAAAAAGTTAATTATTAACTACGTAGTTTAAGAGAACTATAATCAATTATTGATTAAACTGAATACAAGTGCGCCAGTTTTAAACCTTGCTAGGTTCAATAAATGTATTGTGGCAAGGCAAAGACAGCTTTCTTTTAATATGTTCTTTGTTACACAATGCACATTCACCCGTGTACCCAATTAACTTACATCAACCGGTATACCTGATTTACAAATAGAATATTATGTTTATTATGGCTGCAGTGTTGCATATTTGATGTTTACTGTCCTTTAAAGTGAAAAGGCAAAATATCTGTAGAACTACAATAATCATAGGCACATCTTTTATTTATTTGTCTATTTGATTTACAATCTATACATATTTAATCCATTTTCAGATTACACTAAGTCACATAACTTTAAAAAAATTATTTAAGTACAAAAGTATTATTAATGTACCTTCACTCCTTTTAGAATTGTTGCAGGTAGATTTCCTGGATTGAGCAAAAGTCACAAGGTTTGTTTCACAGGTTTATTATACCATATTTTTATATTTGCACACTACATAGGGAAGCAGCTTCGTTCAAACTCACACAGTATGTAGTTAGTTACCTTCCATTATTGCATATCTTTCCTGTATTGCAATATTAAAATACAAATAACTCCAAAACGATGCTCCTATCGAAATTTAGTAAGATCACCTTTTTTAACACTGGTGGCTTTTTCTGTTTTAAATATTTAAGAAAAGTAAGACAAAAAAAATTATAGCGAAAATTCATATACATTGGAAGTAGAGTGTGCATCTAGGGGATTGCACAAGCTTGACCGAATACTTCCTTGTGTAGTGTTTTGAAATGAAAGCAAGATATATAAAAATGTTAATAAATTAT
This sequence comes from Rhamnusium bicolor, assembly GCA_029963845.1. NCBI lineage: Eukaryota > Metazoa > Arthropoda > Insecta > Coleoptera > Cerambycidae > Rhamnusium > Rhamnusium bicolor. Next base: position 2,047 of record JANEYF010003291.1, on the reverse strand, counting down.
ACTGTCCGAATAAGGTTTCACTTGATTTTTAAATTTCTGACCTATACTTTTGAGTTCCCTAACAGTACCTAGTGTAAATATCCACATCTATATCTCTATCTAACTTTTCAATCCAGCTTTTTGGTTTTGTTCCCGCAATAAGTCGTGACTCCAATAGAGAAGGGACATTATACTTGGTAACAAAAATTACATATGTTATAGTTTTTGCATGTACAAGAAGTTCTAGAACTTTTCTGCTAAAACCCACAAGCTAAATGAATTTTAACGTTATGAGAATGTAGGAATAACTGTCCATGCAGGTTTGCACGTAAGACATTAGATTTTATGACGCAATGATTTTATTCCAAGCATATTAATTTGAAAAAATAATATAATCAAATTACTTAAATTCACAAAGGCTTGCCTTTACAACAGTATGAAATAAAAATTATCCATTTCTTACACGTATATTGAAATCTAGATTTACAAATATGTTATTAGTAGAAGGTCCACTCCGTCAAAATCGGCAAATAACCCATTCCAGCAAGGTAAATAATTTTTGATCTTCCACTATCGAATGATGGTCCTTAGGGGCATCAGTAACGGTTTGTTGGACTTTTGTTAGCTCTTGCACAACTTCTCAAAAAGAAAAAAATGACGGAACGGTATTTTAAGAATTCGTGTTTTTAAATGCTTGCAAAAAAATTAACTACTCGTGAAATTGATCTGTTTTTTTTATATTTATATATTAAAATCATGAGCGCCTGTATCTGTAGTAATGGAATTTTAAAATCGCTTGTTTTTTTTTTAAATCCTAAAGTCGCAGCAACGAAATTTATGTATCGAAAATTTCGACGTGTAGGCAACTATATTAAAAGTTAATAATTTTTGTATACTATATGCAAATGAAATATTGTCCAAAGATCTAAAAAGTTGAAATAAAAGCAAAGTCGATATTTTACACAGTTTTCAAGTTACAGACTTTTAAATAGACCGTAGGTTACGCTCGCAGACTTCCTGTATGCATTCGGCTATTTTCTGGTGCGCTGGCATCCGGCTTATTGAAATGTATCAGGATAATAGGCCACAACATATATTGGAATTGTGTTATTGTTTACATTTTTATTATTATACGAAGAACAAAATTATTAATATGTAAAATGAAACTCGCCTTTGACAGAGGATTGTGAAGGTGTTGTATAATAAATAACAATAAATGAGTAAGTTTTTTACATCATAATCATTAATAAAGCACTATACATGCATTACCAGTTTGAATCACTGTATGTTAAAAGCTGCTCCGTATTATTTTTATCCTTAAAACAATTTTGGGAAAGGCTCTACATGCACAGAACACTTAAGTAAATATCAAAAAAATCAAAATCTGGACGTCAAAATTTTCATATCGTTGTGAGCAGTGCCTATTTAAGATTCTGTTAGTTTCGAAACTGTAAATACGTTATAATGGACCATTTATATGCGTTTACTATTTTAAAATTAACAATATTCTAAACAGGCGTTGCTCGTGCTGATATGAAAATTTTGGCATCCGCTTTTTTGAGCGGTAAATATTTATATAGGAAGTAATTATCTATGTATATTTAACCTATGCAACTAATGCAGATACATCTTTTGTCACACTTTACAATTGCATTATTTAATTTTTTTAGATCCTGTAGTAATTTTTTGTCCTCGTTTATGGTTTTATATAGTGATTATCTATCACATACATTTGTTTAAAAATTTCGTCAAATTGTTGCACATATATATATATATATATATATATATATATATATATATATATATATATATATATATATATATATATATATATATATATATATATATATATATATTATATATACAGGGTGAGTCTTAAGTGCGTAGTTATATTTAAACCACCGATTCTTGACATCTGTAGAAACCCACTGACACATTTTTTTTCTCTTAATTCCCACGTAAAATTGAGTTATCGACTTTCAAAAAAATAAGATGAAATTGTTTTGGAACTGCTGATTACTAGAAACATTCCTCATTTTATCTGAAATAGTGCATTGGCCTTTAGCAG